>CM035439.1:130730513-130883013 GCA_020310875.1 Ceratopteris richardii | reverse complement strand
TGCCACAAGCTTCAAGCTTGTACTCCCGTAGTTCAGAACTTGTTCTTCAAAAGTCTTCTTCAAAACTGAATTCGACTTCCCTTCAAAAAACCTGACCTTGTTGAGTATGAACCATAATACCGGAGAAAATATGCAAACTAGATATCCAATAGTGTATACATCAAGCAATCACTGCTTGACAACAAATATAGCATGAACTGTCTCTGAACTTGCTATCTCCTGTCTTCAAAAACCTGAAAACATACACTGGATCTAGATTTTTGCATTTACCAAAAAAGGTTTCTCAACGTACTTCTGCTGTGTCATGTTAATACACTAAACAAAATCAGGAACTGAATCCTGGAACCTGTGATTGACAACTCACAACTTAGTGCATTATGAACACTGCTGGTTCATCTCTGACTGTACTCAAGTCAAATCAACTCAACTCAATTGAAATCTGAGTCAAAAAATCTATGATGTCATCATGTCTTCATCCTTTAAATCCTTCATACCTCTTTCCTTCAGAATTTGGTATAAACATATATGTGCGCACTTTTGAAATATACCTTTATGAAATATCAAGCTTCTCTTCAATAGAATTTTGGAACCTTCTCCTGAACAGGAACTTTCTCCAAACATTCTTCTTCTTCCTTCTTCTTTCAAAGCTGGAACATAAAGAGAACCTGACAAAGGAAATATAGGAATACCTGAAATAGGAATACCTGTAGGTATGACTTTGCATTCTTTTACATATGGCTGAAAATAAGTCTTCATGTTTCATCACCCCCCTGGATGATTTAACACTAGTATCCAGTATTCTTCAAAGTATATCAGACTTTATGAAATGTGGAACGTCTTCCTTCTTTCAATAAATCTGATCTTCAGTAATCCATACTTGTATCTGAAACAAAAGTTTAGGATCCATAATCTTCTGTAACATAACAAGTATCTTCTTTTTCTCTGCAACACAAATCTGATAGAATCTGAATCTTTGACTTACTTCTTCCAATGCTAAGAACCTTATCAAACAAAGGATAGACAATTGAATCATAAATACTCAAGATCATACAAGATCTATCCAAGATCAATGATCTCTCCTGTGTAGAATCTGCTCTTATCAAACCTTCATGTCTGAATGTTTGATTTGCTACCTGAATGTCTCCAAGTGTCCATGCTTCTCAAAAAGTTGTAAAACTTTTCTTCAAACAAATCCTTTAAGGAATCTGAAATTCCTACTTGAACCATAAGTGGACAAACTTCTCACCTTGAGAACTCCAAAAGCTGCAAGTTGATACTTCATAACTTTCATATTTTACCCGGGTGAAATGTGACAGTACCTGCTTGACTTTCTTTTGGCTAACTCCACTTCTCAATCAAGTTATAGGATATGATGGAACACCTTTTGGAATACAAACATGTATCCAAAAATCTAGACAATCATTGAAAGTAGATTCTTCATTGACTCGTACATCAACAAGATTCTGAATATTCTGAAGTTTTCTGAAAATACTGAATATGAGGTAACCTTTTCCAAACATAAAACCTCAGCCCAAGTCTTCAACATCTGCTACAAAAAACTCTTTTACCTTAAGAGTTAGATAAAGAAGAAATATACTTCTCTGCAACTTGTCATATACCAAGTAGCTCTGTATTGACACTCCAAGAATTCTTTGAGGGAACATATAAGCTGCCTGCTTAAAAGCTTCAACTAAAACATAACTCATACATATATGAGTTAAAACATATATCTGCTGCTTTTCTTTCTCTCAATGCAATTCTTTGTCAAATCTACTAAATCATGACCAAGTGTAATGCAAAACAAGAAACTTCTTCTTCTTTAAACAAGATGTTCTTGTAGACTTGTCTTTGGATGTAGAGGATAAAATAGGAAAAGTATATGGAAAATATATGAGAAAAGGAAGCCTTACTTTTCTTTTGGAAATGATGGACTTTCTTCTTCTGCATCTTTCTTCCACCTGATGATGTTAACATCTTCAAACTTCACTTCCATACCTTTTGTTCTCTTCATCTTGAAGTAGCAAACACTCTTGACCTCTTCAAATGAACTTTGTCTTCCTCTAATGCTTAGAGTAAGAGATAAAACAAACATGGTATATAAATGGAAGTTGAATATAGAAACATGTTTTATCATCTCCTCATATCTCTGAATCAAAATTCTGCTTCAAATGTCTGAATCGACTAAATTCACCAATCGTTGTCTGAATGATGAATTGCCCTTCTAGAGTTACCTTCTCTAGATACATTTGTACCTTGATATCCAACCAACTTACAACAGAAAATTGGCTGAAAAAACTCATCTCATCTCTGCACTTGTCTTCTTAGATGAACTTTCTTGCCATGAAAGAGATCTCTCAAAACTTTTTAGAAAAACCTCTAGATACCTGTTTTGATGTAGCCTTTAACTTTCAAATGATGAAAGCGTATAAAAGCAATCCTTGAATTTCTTCAAATCTCTTCATAACTGCTCTTCTAAGATATGACTTGCAAATGATAATCTGATAGTAAACATTGATACCTGTGATTTGATGTTGATCTGATTCCTTCATCTTCTCTAAACCATTGTTCTTCCTTGAATTTGAAGTAGTCTTCTCTTCATCAAGTCTGGGTCTTCAAACAATACTTTTGTAAAGTATTTGCATACTCTTCAAAAATATTCGGCTGCTAACAGATCATCAACTTCATACTCCACACTGATGAATACACATGTAACTGAAATGTCTAATTCTCAAATCTCTACTCATCTAGATTAAGTGTGTATGTCAAATGTCAAATGTTAGAAGATGCTTTCAAATCAAATGTTGTAAATCTGGAAGTCTAGGAACCTGGGATTATGAATGAGCCTTAATGCATTGATGCCAAAGATCTAAAGTTTTGAAACCAAAACCTTAGTGCTCTGATACCAAATGTTGGAAGTGAGGTAGGCCCTTAGCTCATGTCATAGGTCCATGGTTCCATAGTTCCAGTCATGTACAACATTAATTCCAGCAATCTTCCATATTGACAAAACATGAACATACCACAACTTAATCATACAAATGATGAGATAAAGATAGAGAAAGAATAGACGTCATGTGTAAGGTGTTACGTAAGCCAGCGCTTACTCATAGTATCATATATACCAATGTTCAATGTACAATGTGGGAGCATATCTCTCAACCACTCTATGTGATGAGAAATGGATGAATGAGTGAATGTACAATGTAACAAACATATTCAGATGTATGGGCAGTAATCTGAATATACATGAGATGTGTGACCTTATAGGTTATAGAAGAGTGAATATGAGTGACTGAAAGAGGAAGGATCAGTGTGAACGGAAATCTTCAAACTCATGTGAACACACCTTCTCAAACACCTCATAAAATATGCACAAAGCATATACGTACTGTTTCTCTTGTACCTATGCCGAATAGGACTCCTCCTGATATGAACGCCACAGCCTCCATAAACTTCAAGTAGTACCTGTGTGCATAAAGAGAATATGTACCTGAATACTTTAACATAAGATGTGAATCTTATGTTAAACTCCATCTAATGTCTTTGAAGTAGCCAGATATCTTCTTGTAGAAGACAATCTTCAACCTAACATCTTCTTGTAGAAGATGATCTTCAAATACGCCATGTAGATGGTCCCATCCAATGTCTTTGAAGTAGCCAGACAACTTCTTGTAGAAGACAATCTTCAACCTAATATCTTCCTGTAGAAGACAATCTTCAAATACATCCTGTAGATGGGCGATCCTCACCATCAAGCTGCTAATGACCAAGTCTTCTTGCCATGAACAAGAGATGACCTCCTCTCCATGAGGTAGAGTGTGAGCACACCCTTCATCTTCTCCAAGAAGAATCACCAAGAAGAACTCCATAGCTGCTCCTCAACATGCTTCAAGTTAGCACCATGGCTGCCCCATGTGCTAGAAGAAACACCACCTCTACTGAGGTACAAGCTCTAGAAAGCTTGTGTTGATCCTAGGTGAAGGATGATTATAAGTGACCCAAAGTACTTCTTTTATACTATTTTTTGTATCTTGAAAAGCACAATAAAGCACATAAAGCTATGCGATCGCACTTCTCCAAAAGCAAAAACATGTTGCGAAAAACCAACTCCGTCCGCTGTCCGTTTTTGGCGCCGTTTAGCTATTATGAAAAGCATGATAACATGACAAAAAATCTTCACGCACGCCGCTGCGTCGCAAGGGATTTGAACCCTGGTGGGTTCTTTGAAAGGTGATTCTTGTATACAAGGCGACCGTCGCTTTTGTTGTACAAAGGGTGATAACAGATGCTACACATGCTGTGATCTGAGAGCATGACCAACCTTTGACAAATAGGACATTGTTTCCAACAATTCCTTAATTATCTGTGTCTGTTCTTCAATTTGCTTCTCTAGCTTTGTAATTACACATACTAAATCTTTGTGTGTGTACCGACATATTTTTTCGTCCACGCATAGGGATCATCAATTGCATTTTACCCTTAGTGATCATCACTACATTCAAACCCCAATCTTGCTTGACTTTGGCGAGTCGAAACCAAGGTCTCCCTAACAACATTTCGTACGGATATGCGGACTCAGACATTCGGATGACCACAAAATTGACCATAAATGTCATGCCGGAGATGATAATTTGTTGCTGCTTCAGAATGCCAACGGGCTGTACTCGTGTTTGATTCGCCATCTTTACCTGAAAAGGTGCTGGAGCCAATACCCCTCTTCCCATTTCAATATAAATATGCTCAGGTAATATGTTTACCCCTGATCCTCCATCAAGCAACACTTCTGCAAATCACCGCTGGTTGTACTGCACCTGAATTACTAGTACTACAAAATCCACATCTACTGGATCAATACTATTGGCCGAGATTGAAGGGATCCACCTAATTTCGGGCTCTACATGATTCCCAAGTAGCTTTCTCAACAATTTCTCTCGAAACACAGGTACCAAAGATAACAGTTGATCCAAAGACAACTGTAATGGTGAGCTAATGATTTCATCAAACCAATCATTTGCCAAGCCTTGCAAACTCGGAGCCTTATCCCGCTCCATTATGGGAGGTAGCAATTTCACACCCTGTTGCTGCTCAGTCTGACCTCCACACCTCGCCTGATTATGAGGCTCGTCTCGAACTTGCTTCAAAACCTTGTCTCGAATTTGCCTTTGTTCCTGCCAATCAATAGGGCCTTTATTCCTTGATCTTGTAACTGCCAACACTTCAACCTCTTTACCTTTCCCACATTGTTTACAATCGCAGTGCCATTGGTTATCATTCTTAACGGACATTCGATCAGATGTACTGGGTGCATCATGGGCTCTATCCGCTTGATCTGGCCATTCTATCAGCATGGCATTTGCCTGAGTCGCCTACTGCCCCTGTTGTTGATGTTGTCCCTGTTGATTATGCTGATTATACCTGATAACAGGTATACCTCTTTCTTCAAGATGCTTTACCCACAAAGGGCAATTCGGCCCTATCCAATGATCCGGAGCTGAACAATATCCACAAGGCATTACCCTTGGTGGTCGACCTTGGTGATTGCCTTGTTGGTTATTCCCTTGTTGATTCCCTTGATCTCTCCATGGGGGTCTTATTTGTTGCGAAAATCTCAATGACATAGCAACCAATCAGGCTATTCCTATCCAAGGGCGGGGTAATTTTCAGAGACAGCAACAAGTAAGACCCCCATGGAGAGATCAAGGGAATCAACAAGGGAATAACCAACAAGGCAATCACCAAGGTCGACCACCAAGGGAAATGCCTTGTGGATATTGTTTAGCTCCTGATCATTGGATAGGGCCGAATTGCCCTTTGTGTGTAAAGCATCGTGAAGAAAGAGGTATACGCGTTATCAGGTATAATCAGCATAATATACAGGGACAACATCAACAACAGGGGCAGTAGGCGGCTCAGGCAAATGCCATGCTGATAGAATGGCTAGATCAAGCGGATAGAGCCCATGATGCACCCAGTACATCTGATCGAATGTCCGTTAAGAATGATAACCAATGGCAGTGCGATTGTAAACAATGTGGAAAAGGTAAAGAGGTTGAAGTGTTGGCAGTTACAAGATCAAGGAATAAAGGCCCTATTGATTGGCAGGAACAAAGGCAAATTCGAGACAAGGTTTTGAAGCAGGTTCGAGACGAGCCTCATAATCAGGCAAGGTGTGGAGGTTAGACTGAGCAGCAACAGGGTGTGAAATTGCTACCTCCCATAATGGAGCGGGATAAGGCTCCGAGTCAGCAAGGCTTGACAAATGATTGGTTTGATGAAATCATTAGCTCACCGTTATAGTTGTCTTTGGTACCTGTGCTTCGAGAGAAATTGTTGAGAAAGCTACTCGGGAATCATGTAGAGCCCGAAATTAGGTCGATCCCTTCAATCTCGGCCAACAGTATTGATCCAACAGATGTGGATTTTGTAGTACCAGTAATTCAAGTGCAGTACAACTAGCGGCGATTTGCAGAAGTGTTGCTTGATGGAGGATCAGGGGTAAACATATTACCTGAGCATATTTTTATTGAAATGGGAAGAGGGGTATTGGCTCCAGCACCTTTTCAGGAAAGATGGCGGATCAAACACGAGTACAGCCGGTTGGCATTTTGAAGCAGCAACAAATTATCATCTCCGGCATGACATTTATGGTCAATTTTGTGGTCATCCGAATGTCTGAGTCTGCATATCCGTACGAAATGTTGTTAGGGAGACCTTGGTTTTGACTCGCCAAAGTCAAGCAGGATTGGGGTTTGAATGTAGTGATGATCACTAAGGGTAAAAAGCAATTGACGATCCCTATGCGTGGACGAAAAAATATGTCGGTACACACACAAAGATTTAGTATGTGTAATTACAAAGCAGGAGAAGCAAATTGAAGAACAGACACACATAATTAAGGAATTGCAGGAAGAGTTGTTGTAGAGGAAGCTAGAAGAAAAGGTGGATATATTAATTGAGAAGCAGTAGTTTATTATTGATGCAGACTTTCAGGGAAAGCAAGATTGTGCAGAGGAGGATGCCAATAGTTTGCAAAATCGGAAGATTGAAGCGGAAGAAGTGCATATTTCCAAATTTTCGCATGAAATTATTTTATATGATCAAGGGATTGCTAAATTCGAGTCTAATTTTTGACAAAATTACCCACCGGGCTGTGCCAGGTGTTGAAGGCAGGGAAATCTGGAAGATGAATGATTAATTTGAATTCAGAAAAGATGGTTAAATGTAGATATTATCTAGTTAGATATATCTTTTTGGTGTATTGGATTTTGATAAAAAAAAGAAGAGACGGTTATGTCGAGGTCAGGGGACATGTCGTAAAGAGAGAAGACGTTACAAAAGAGAGAGCGCGAGAACTATAAGGAAGGAGAATTCTCAACATAGATTTTGAGAATAGAGAACACGTTCTGCACGAATCATTGCGCAGTCTGTGAGTAATGTAATAGCACAGTGTGTCAAATGAGACCTATGAAATAAAAAAACTTATAATTTTGTAATAGCAGCGTTAAGTCAATCACAAATCAGAAATGTCTGCAAAACAAGAATTCGTGTTTGCAACCTTTTATTTTCGTGAAGTTTATAGAGAAATTCAAGTTGTCTGCACAAACGTGCATTGAACGTGTGTGTGTGCGAGTGATTCTGTTAATCTTTTGAAATGTGTAGTTTGATTGAGACCGTGTAATTCTAATTCAGTAGAAATGTATAGAAATGGAATTGCGACACAACCTTCAACATGATCTGGTAGAATCTCTGCGAATGTGGATCAGTGCAAGTTAAATGAGTAATTTTGAATGTTTTCCTTCTTCGATGCTGTGTTGAACCTTGGAACCCTCAACACAATTGGCGATCCTACTGTATTGCTCAGGCAACAAGAAATGCATGAAGGACAGATGCAACCGCTTTGGTAAAGTATATTTTACGAGGGCACAGGCAAGAGCAGTGAACGTGGAGACATCCTCAGACTTTTACGAGTGGTACGAGGCCAAGGAGGAAGAAAATCTGGAAATTGAAGAGGAATAGGAGGAAACAGGTGCAACAGAGGCAAGGCTAGTGGGCGGCATACTTGGAGCGTTATTCCTCACAGAAGCAACTATAGGTGTAAGAAGACGACTCCAGTTTGACCTGCTTGCAGGGGTGACTGGTCAAAGAACTAGGCGTACACCTCAACCACAGCCAATGGCTCAACCACCTCCCAATCCTAAGGTCAAAGCCGCTCATTTCAGAGGAACCTCTAAGGAGGATGCTGATTGCCATGTGGCTCAATTCGAAATAAAATGGACAGCTAATGGATATCCAGCTATGTATGGTGATGATATTAAGCTTCAACAGTTTGCGGCCACGTTGGAAGGACGAGCTATGAGCTGGTTCAGTCAATATGGCAGTGCCCATTTTGCTACATATGATGATTTGAAAATAGCATTCTTGCAACGATTTAGAAAAGAAAAGAGTCCTTCCGATGTATTAAGGAAGTTGAGGGCCATCAGACAAAAGACCATGCTAGTGGAAGACTATGCTTAGAAGTTCAGGACTTTAATGGAAAGATTGCAAGGTAATGAACGACCTACTGATGAGATGTTGGCATGATTTTTTTTGAAAGGATTCCTGAGCACAATAAGACATGCGGTGGCCAGTGTGGACATTGCAAATGGCTTTGATGTATCAGTATTAGCAGCGGTGCGTGTGGAAAGAAGGTTTGGACAAGCCAAAAAGAAGCAGTCTGATTCTGGTTCAGAGGTTGAATCGGATTCAACAACAGAGTCGGGCAAGAGTTCAAGTGATTCTGACACTGATGACTACGATGATGAAATGGTAAGGGCAAAGCATCGTAAGCATAAAGCCAAGCACAATAAAGAGGAGGCATGGATTAATAAGTTAAAGAGACATGGATATTCTATAGTAGCTCCAAAGGAAAAACGTTGACGATCCCTATATGTCGAAAAAATTCCTGGCAAGACAATCAAAATCTCAATGACGTAGCGGCCAATCAGGCTATTCCTATCCAAGGGCGGGGTAATTTTGAGAGACAGCAACAAGTAAGACCCCCATGGAGAGATCAAGGGAATCAACAAGGGAATAACCAACAAGGCAATCACCAAGGTCGACCACCAAGGGTAATGCCTTGTGGATATTGTTCAGCTCCCGATCATTGGATAGGGCCGAATTGCCCTTTGTGGGTAAAGCATCATGAAGAAAGAGGTATACCCGTTATCAGGTAGAATCAGCATAATCAACAGGGACAACATCAACAACAGGGGCAGCAGGCGGTTAAGGCAAATGCCATGCTGATAGAATGGCCAGATCAAGCGGATAGAGCCCATGATGCACCCAGTACATCTGATCGAATGTGCGTTAAGAATGATAACCAATGGCAGTGCAATTGTAAACAATGTGGGAAAGGTAAAGAGGTTGAAGTGTTGGCAGTTACAAGATCAAGGAATAAAGGCCCTATTGATTGGCAGGAACAAAGGCAAATTCAAGACAAGGTTTTGAAGCAGGTTCGAGACGAGCCTCATAATCAGGCGAGGTGTGGAGGTCAGACTGAGCAGCAACAGGGTGTGAAATAGCTACCTCCCATAATGGAGCGGGATAAGGCTCCGAGTCAGCAAGGCTTGGCAAATGATTGGTTTGATGAAATCATTAGCTCACCGTTACAAGTGTCTTTGGATCATCTGTTGTCTTTGGTACCTGTGTTTCGAGAGAAATTGTTGAGAAAGCTACTTGGGAATCATGTAGAGCCCGAAATTAGGTCGATCTCTTCAATCTCGGCCAACGGTATTGATCCAGCAGATGTGGATTTTGTAGTACTAGTAGTTCAGGTGCAGTACAACTAGCGGTGATTTGCAGAAGTGTTGCTTGATGGAGGATCAGGGGTAAACATATTACCTGAGCATATTTTTATTGAAATGGGAAGAGGGGTATTGGCTCCAGCACCTTTTCAGGTAAAGATGGCGGATCAAACACGAGTACAGCGGGTTGGCATTTTGAAGCAGCAACAAATTATCATCTCCGGCATGACATTTATGGTCAATTTTATGGTCATCCGAATGTCTGAGTCCGCATATCCGTACGAAATGTTGTTAGGGAGACCTTGGTTTCGACTCGCCAAAGTCAAGCACGATTGGGGTTTGAATGTAGTGATGATCACTAAGGGTAAAAAGCAATTGACGATCCCTATGCGTGGATGAAAAAATATGTCGATACACACACAAAGATTTAGTATGTGTATTTACAAAGCAAGAGAAGCAAATTGAAGAACAGACACAAATAATTAAGGAATTGGAGGAACAATTGTTGCAGAGGAAGCTAGAAGAAAAGGTGGATATATTAATTGAGAAGCAGCAGTTTATTATTGATGCAGACTTTCAAGGAAAGCAGGATTGTGCAGAGGAGGATGCCAATAGTTTGCAGAATCGGAAGATTGAAGCGGAAGAAGTGCATATTTCCAAACAGTCGCACGAAATTATTTTATATGATCAAGGGATTGCTAAATTCGAGTCTAATTTTTGACAAAATTACCCACCGGGCTGTGCCAGGTGTTGAAGGCAGGGAAATCTGGAAGATGAATGATTAATTTGAATTCAGAAAAGATGGTTAAATGTAGATATTATCTAGTTAGATATATCTTTTTGGTGTATTGGATTTTGATAAAAAAAGAAGAGACGGTTATGTCGAGGTCAGGGGACATGTCGTAAAGAGAGAAGACGTTACAAAAGAGAGAGCGCGACAACTGTAAGGAAGGAGAATTGTCAACAAAGATTTTGAGAATAGAGAACAGGTTGTGCAGGAATCATTGCGTAGTCTGTGAGTAATGTAATAGCGCAGTGTGTCAAATGAGACCTATGAAATCCAAAAACTTATAATTTTGTAATAGCAGCGTTAAGTCAATCAGAAATCAGAAATGTCTGCAAAACAAGAATTCGTGTTTGCAACCTTTTATTTTCGTGAAGTTTATAGAGAAATTCAAGTTGTCTGCACAGACGCGCATTGAACCTGTGTGTGTGTGAGTGATTCTGTTAATCTTTTGAAATGTGTAGTTTGATTGAGACCGTGTAATTCTAATTCAGTAGAAATGTATAGAAATGGAATTGCGACACAACCTTCAACATGATCTGGTAGAGTCTCTGCCAATGTGGATCAGTGCAAGTTAAATGAGTAATTTTGAATGTTTTCCTTCTTCGATGTTGTGTTGAACCTTGGAACCCTCAACACAATTGGTGATCCTACTGTACTGCTGACGCAACAAGAAATGCATGAAGGACAGACGCAACCACTTTGGTAAAGTATATTTTACGAGGGCACAGGCAAGAGCAGTGAACGTGGAGACATCCTCAGACTTTTACGAGTGGTACGAGGCCAAGGAGGAAGAAAATCTAGAATTGAAGAGGAATAAGAGGAAACAGGTGCAGCAGAGGCAAGGCTAGTGGGTGGCATACTTGGAGCGTTATTCCTCACAAAAGCAATTGTAGGTGTAAGAAGACGACTCTAGTTTGACCCACTTGCAGGGGCGACCGGTCAAAGAACTAGGCGTACACCTCAGCCACAGCCAATGGCTCAACCACCTCCCAATCCTAAGGTCAAAGCCGCTCATTTCAGAGGAACCTCTAAGGAGGATGCTGATAGCCATGTGGCTCAATTCGAAATAAAATGGACAGCTAATGGATATCCAGCTATGTATGGTGATGATATTAAGCTTCAACAGTTTGCGGCCACGTTGGAAGGACGAGCTATGAGCTGGTTCAGTCAATATGGCATTGCCCATTTTGCTACATATGATGATTTAAAAATAGCATTCTTGCAACGATTTAGAAAAGAAAAGACTCCTTCCGATGTATTAAGGAAGTTGAGGGCCATCAGACAAAGGACCATGCTAGTGGAAGACTATGCTCAGAAGTTCTAGACTTTAATGGAAAGATTGCAAGGTAATGAACGATCTACTGATGAGATGTTGACAGGATTTTTTTTGAAAGGATTACGGAGCACAATAAGACATGCGGTGGCCAGTGTGGACATTGCAAATGGCTTTGATGTATTAGTATTAGCAGCGACACGTGTGGAAAGAAGGTTTGGACGAGCCAAAAAGAAGCAGTCTGATTCTGGTTCAAAGGTTGAATCGGATTCAGCAACGGAGTCGGGCAAGAGTTCAAGTGATTCTGACATCGATGACTACGATGATGAAATGGTAAGGACAAAGCATCGTAAGCATAAAGCCAAGCAGAGTAAAGAGGAGGCATGGATTAATAAGTTAAAGAGACATGGATATTCTATAGTAGCTCCAAAGGAAAAACGTTGACGATCCCTATATGTCGTAAAAATTCCCGACAAGACAATCGAAATCTCAATGACGTAGCGGCCAATCAAGCTATTCCTATCCAAGGGCGGGGTAATTTTCAGAGACAGCAACAAGTAAGACCCCCATGGAGAGATCAAGGGAATCAACAAGGATATAACCAACAAGGCAATCACCAAGGTCGACCACCAAGGGTAATGCCTTGTGGATATTGTTCAGCTCCCGATCATTGGATACGACCGAATTGCCCTTTGTGGGTAAAGCATCGTGAAGAAAGAGGTATAACCGTTATCAGGTATAATCAGCATAATCAACAGGGACAACATCAAAAACAGGGGCAGCAGGCGGCTAAGGCAAATGCCATGCTGATAGAATGGCTAGATCAAGCAGATAGAGCCCATGATGCACCCAGTACATCTGATCGAATGTCCGTTAAGAATGATAACCAATGGCAGTGCGATTGTAAACAATGTGGGAAAGGTAAAGAGGTTGAAGTGTTGGCAGTTACAAGATCAAGGAATAAAGGCCCTATTGATTGGCAGGAACAAAGGCAAATTCGAGACAAGGTTTTGAAGCAGGTTCGAGACGAGCCTCATAATCAGGCGAGGTGTGGAGGTCAGACTGAGCAGCAACAGGGTGTGAAATTGCTACCTCCCATAATGGAGCGGGATAAGGCTCCAAGTCAGCAAGGCTTGGCAAATGATTGGTTTGATGAAATCATTAGCTCACCATTACAGTTGTCTTTGGATCAACTGTTATCTTTGGTACCGGTCTTGGAGAGAAATTGTTGAGAAAGCTACTTGGGAATCATGCAGAGCCCAAAATTAGGTCGATCCCTTCAATCTCGACCAACAGTATTGATCCAGCAGATGTGGATTTTGTAGTACCAGTAATTCAGGTGCAGTACAACCAGCGGCGATTTGCAGAAGTGTTGCTTGATGGAGGATCAGGGGTAAACATATTACCTGAGCATATTTTTATTGAAATGGGAAGAGGGGTATTGGCTCCAGCACCTTTTCAAGTAAAGATGGCAGATCAAACACGAGTACAACCGGTTGGCATTCTGAAGCAGCAACAAATTATCATCTCCGACATGACATTTATGGTCAATTTTGTGGTGATCCGAAAGTCTGCATATCCGTACGAAATGTTGTTAGGGAGACCTTGGTTTCGACTCGCCAAAGTCAAGGAGGATTGGGGTTTGAATGTAGTGATGATCACTAAGGGTAAAAAGCAATTGACGATCCCTATGCGTGGACGCAAATATTTAGAGAATCGATCACAAATACTTATACCAAACGTTGTCTAAGTGATTAATTATTTGTTTACAATTCATTTTGATTCAAGGTGCATCAAGAACATATCAAATTTCCTTGAACATAGGGTGAGAGGCACATCATAAAATCATTTGAGCAACATATCTAAGCACCTTCAAAACAATCAAGATATGCTAGGAGGTTTAAGCCATGATTGTTGCACAATTTCCCACTTTTTACGCCCTAAAGGTTTTCCATTTCTTTCATAGCTTGATCTCCATCTCCATCCCTAGGAAGAGTATCCCAACTAACTTATCTCTAGAATGACATAGGGGTACAAAGGAGATGTTGGTATGGGTTGATGAGAATACCACCTTCAATTCTTAATGAAAGCATCTTAGCCACACATCTATTCATTTTTCCCACCATCTAACTAAGGTCTTTTAGAGTTGAGAGAAGGTAGATGCCATTAAACCTTTTTTATTTTAAATGGAGGTTACATCTGGTTTAGACGAGCTAAAGCCATTACATGTCCAACCCGAGAGTTGAACACAAGACTTTTGCCTCAAGAGGCTAGTGCCAAACCAACCCTCCTACGAGATGTGAAGAGGACTCCAAGGTTGCCACCATCCTCTTTCAAACCTCTTATGTGAAGCCATGTAAGGAACCACTCATTGGCTTATAGCGTAAGGAACCACTCATTGGCTTATAGCTTACCTTTGGAACCACGCAATGTTTTGTCTAAAGACGATGATTAATATGGCAAAACCTTCAAGTACACGCGAAGTATGTGACATGTTATTTCGATTCTAGCTTTCGCTGTCCGAGGAACAATGGAGTGCGTGATGACAGGCCGGTTGCCGTCTGCGCTTGGAGGCACGACGCAGCTACGGGGAGCTCCTGCGCATCGACTCAGTGATAAGATATCGACGTCACCTACTACTGTTTCCTCTAGACAGATCTTACAAAAGCGGCTGCTTGTTTCGATCGTCGCGTTGCAGGCAAACAACTGCAGGGTCGACAACGATAGGCGCGATGCAGAAGTTTCCCTGTGCAACTTGTGGATGCCGACGCAGGGAAGGAAAGGGACGCGAATGCTGGTCCCGTTTCATGCAAGGTGAAAAGTTCCCGCCCTTTTCTTCCTTTGAAATTCCTGCTGGCTCTTGCTGGTATGCTATAGGCTTCTCTCGTCGAAGGAAGAAGTGATAAGTGGTGTCAAAAATGTTTCATGTGGCGCAGATGCACTGCAGATCATAAACCGGAGCCCAGAGGATCGCATTCGTCATTTTTTTCCATGAAAATGTATGTGTTGAAGACACTTTCTGCTCGAGTAGTTTGAATCGTAACACAGCACTCGTGCATTACCTGCGGGTAACCGTATATGTGCATGCTATTGGTGTAAAGGATGCTGTGCGTGCAGAATTTATGGCGAAAATTTTGAAATCACACACAGAAATCTTGCAGGAAACGATGTTTACAGGCGTTATAGGCATAATGGATGATTCATGTAGAAGTGGGATGAGATACAATAGAAAGTTTTACACAGTTGTTGCAGTCAATAATCTATATTGATATTATTGACTACATACAGGCTCCTTGCTATAGTTGTAGTGCCATGCCTGGATTTCTCGGTGATCATGGTTTCTCTAGGAGCAGTACGTCCTACACATAATATGTTTAAGAGTCAATTTTTCAGATTTGAAGATGTTGAAATTTTATGCTAATCTCATTCTAATGACTATCAGTTTGGCAAGATGGGAGTAGACTTGATCTCATAGTGCTGAAGTTTAACGATATATATTCTTTTTCCTTTTTTTTAAAAAATTCTAAATGAATGCTATTGGAGATTATGCTCATGGCGTTGATTGCTTTACTTGTAGGTTCTACATTGGCTCATTCTTACGATCGTGGTTGTAGGGTTCTTCATTAATTTTTGGAAGGGCTCATATTGAAATTCTTCTATCAAATAGTGGATTTGAAGTTATTATATGATATTTTGATCATTTCAAATTTATAATATCTTTACATATTTCGATGTATAGGCTCTTGGACATAGGTCTATGCCTCTTAAAGTTACCTGGCAAAGCATGGGAATTGCTTGTGGGACAAGAGAACATAGTGGATGAAGTTGAAGGTAAAAGTACTTATCATCAATTTTATTATTCCTATTCGTTGTCCAAGATTAAACTATATTAATTTTTGATTCATCACAAATTTCATATATCCTAAAGATATATACTCATATAGATATGTACATGCATGCATATATACCTAGGTCTATTTGCATACACACATGGTTTATCTACTTGTTCAATGTCTAAATATTGTGTTTGTTCGTTTTCGTCTGCATCTTGATTCCATTTTTTTTTGCGTGCACTATGATGGTAAATGTAGAGAAAGTGGAGGATGTTGCAGAATACACAAAGAAAGCAGCCATTGAGGTGGAGGCAATTGCCAAAAACATTGAAATGATTGCAGAGAAAGTAGAGGAAGGTGCAGAGAAAGTGGAGTCTATAATTAATAAGGTAAATCATGATATTCATGCATCCCTATATCTTTACTAGAAAAATCCTTTTCTCGTATCAAAACCTTTTCACATGTAAAAAATCTGTTCAACAAACATAAGAGTGAAAAGAAAACGTTTAACATTTTTTGATATTGGCATTTCTAAGATAGCTTGAAAAGATAAACGGTCTAATGATGAGATACAATCCAATTTAACTTTGGTATGTCAAGCTTTAAAAGTGGCTCTTAATGACTCGTAACTTTCTTCATGCTTATTTTTTTTCTAATAATAATAACAACAATGACAATAACAACAACAAGAACAACAACAACAAAATAAATAAGATGTTTATTGATCTACTTTTTGTTTAATGAGTGTTCTTTAATTTCTTTTCTTGTTTTTTCCTTTGTATTCTTAGTCAATATTTTTTTACATTATATGGTGAGTTGATATATTGTCTTACTAAGATCTACATAGTTACTAGGATCTATCAATAGATTGCTATCGAATATCTAGATCTTTTCTTTTTAAAGATATGTGAAATAATTATTTAAATATAAAAAAAATTCTATTTCGTGTTCATGAGATCTTTTGTATATTGTTGAGCAAATCTATTTGTCCTACTTACAAACCTTTTACAAAGTACTGTCTTAATAAGTGTTAAAACTTGAGGGAGTAGTAATTCATACATAGAACACAAGGAGGACGAAAAGGCTTAAATTCATAACATAATGATTCTAAAAGGTTTGTAGAATATCAAAGATAAGTGTTTTGTTAGAGTTTTGGGGGAGGAAAAAACCTTCCAAAGAAGACAAAAAGTACCTTGATAATCTTAAGTATGTTACATACATCATTATCAAAATATACCATTAAATTCTCTTTAAGAGTGATGTGGTGGATTGAGAATCAATATTCAAATATAAGGATGTATCAAGTTATGTGGATTGTGTAATTAATCCATGAAAGAATGTAAACTCAAACCTTCATAATAAGCTTCCAACTTCTTAAAGCATAGATTTCATGAAAAATATTATAAACATTAATCAACAACATAACAAATAATACTCGAGCAAGAGCTAGAGAATAAACAATAAATAAGAGTAATGATAATTTTAACATTTCAAATAGTAAATATAAAAATGGAGTTTTTGACTTGTAGGCTTCCATTATATGGCTTATATAATGATATTTATAGAAGATAAGTGGAGAGCTTAAGTTGCTTGAGTGAAAGATAGCAAATTCTATAACTCAATACATGTATGAATTAATGCTTAAACCTCCATTTATATGTAGAAGACAATTGAGAGCTTGATCCATGCCAAAATAATATCCATAATTGATTTATTCTCAAAATTTAAAGGCGAAAGAGTAGAATCTATGATCTTTAGTTTATAACCATCCATGTTGATTGATTATCACAAAAGATTAAGGAAAAATTTAATGGTGAGAAATTAAGATTCATAATTTTTGGTTTATAGTTATTGATCTTGTGTGATCCAAACTTTGGATCAATCTATGATCCAAGATAAATATTGCATAAAATTTACCCTAAGAATAAAGAAATCCTTGATTCCAATTGAATCCCATAAAAGAGTAACCTCATATCCAATCATTCATAAAGATCCCTCTTAAGTCATTCATTTTTGTCCCATAAACAATCATCTTTTAGGCCATCTAATACATTTATCTCATTTGATGTACAAATCAAGATCTAACCAATATTTAAGATTGCACTATGGTGTCTCTAACAAAATAGGCCTTACAACTTTAAATAACATCGATCATTGGTGATACTTTAGGAATGGTGCATTGAATATATATATATATATATATATATATATATATATATATATATATATATATATATATATATATATATATATATATATATAACATCAGCCCTCAATGTTAGCTTGTAAGTGAACTATTTTCTTAACCTAATTTAAAGTCTTCAAAAATGTGCTTGATGTAGATATTTTGTAAATACTTTAGTAAAGACAACTAATCCATCCTCCTTCATTGGATATTGGATCATCTCCATTATTCTATGTTTGATCAAATAATGGAGATAACGATAATCTCTTTATATTTGATCCATATATAAATCATTGGATTTTCGACATAAAAAATATATATGCAATTTTCATTTCTTATCATGTTTGGATTTTTTACCTCATACTTATATATTCCATTTGATCCTCTTTAATCATATTGCTTCATAGGCACTAAAATATGATATCTTGTATTGTGCATAGTAGACAATAATGGCATTATTTATTGCTTCTTAATACTCGAGAAAATATTGAACCTAGTGAAAATTAATTATCGAATTTGGGCTCTTTGAAATCACTATCCTTTGCATGATTTGAGTAAAATTTCCTTATAAGAGATATATCATAGCTACATGTGATATTATAGTCAAGGATCCTCTTTAAGAATTTGATTACTTGTCTACTTACTTTCCAATTAATCTTATAAAGCTTACTGGAAAGCCTGCGTAGAACTAACACTCTCACAAAGTGATAGTGAGTATTAATCTAGCTGTGCTCATTTTCATTACCACATGGACATGAGACCAATGACCATAATAATTTAAACATAATATTAGTTATCATGGACACTCACAATCATGTAAATACGAGATGCTCGATGCCTTGCTTCATCGGATATTTGTGTTTGTTCTCAACTACTATCAACTGGCATCGTAGTCATGTGCTTTATCTTGTATCATATTTTCTCTTCCATATGAAGACACCCTTGCTTGGAGACCTTGGATATCCATGTGAACCAACTCTTTTTACATCCTCATGGAAGCTTCTAGAAGATATGCTATATCTTCATCTACATTAGTGAGAATATCATCATGAAATATTCTAGGATATCCTTAGTTTTCCTCCAATATCTATATAAGGAGGCATTCGATAGAGATCCCTACTCTTATCAATGCCAATCTTGGGAGATCAAGGTGTTGCAGTCTTCAAGTGGGCACCTTCAAAGTTGCAATTCTCGTTCTTACTCAGTTCCTTGTTCTAGTCGTGTTTAGTCTTACTACTAGTTATCTTGTCTTTTCATCCTATAGTCTTGTAGTATGGGAGCTTTTATAGTCATATCTTATATCTTGTCAATCTCAATTAAGGAGATCTTGTAATTTTGATATCATATTTCATACATATAATCTCGATTTGTGGGATCTTTTGGATCTTGTTTAATCCAATTACTCATACCTATTGGCATATGGTTGTGGGATTTCTTGTATCAATGGTATATGCTTGTATTGTATTCCCCAAGTGGTTACCTTGCGCCAATGAAACTTACCTCACTTTTATGATCCCTTTGGTTGTAGATGATTTTGAGGCAACAAAGCTTAGCCCACTTTTATGAAACAATGCCTTTTAATTTTTTTAATAGATTTAAAAGAAAAAATTATGCATGGGATTTAAAACAATGTTTTTGTAGATCCCTAGAGATTAAAAACAAATATTTGGGCTTAAGGTTATATCAAAACTGGTTTCTTCGAATTAAAACAACCAAACAAGGTCCGCAACAACAATAAGGGGTCCATTGTTTCACTGTGCCCAAAGTTCATTGTTTGCAATCAAGTTTTTAGCTTGGGTCTCTTATTGTGTGGTGTACATGGCTTGTTATTTTCTTTCCTCCAATCATTGTTATTTTTGTCCAAGAGTTCCTTGTTTGCTTTCCTATCAAGGGTCCTTATTTGTGGCAAGCATGGGTGGTTTATCTATGATAAAGGGTTACTAAATGATCAAGGGTGTATTTCATTTGCCTTAAAGAGGAAGGTTGATGGAAGGATATGTTGCTTAGGTAGGAATCATTGGGTTAGGTATTGAATGGAAAATTTCTATGTGTAAATGATGGGTTGAGGGTTCTTTTAGTGAAAGTCAAGGCTTAAAGGGATGTTTATATATTAGGGATCGCAGATAGGTATGGAGGTTTTCTTGATTGGCATGGAGCATTGCTAGGTGTGTGTGTGTCACTTGAAGAAGATTTGGCAAAAGTGTGTGGGTCACTTAGTAGATAAAGGTTCATTTTGGTGTATATATCACGTAGTAGATATATGTTCATTTTGGTGTGTGGATCACTTAGGGTAGATGAAGGTGACTTAGGGTAAAAGAGATTTTCTTAGGTTTTTAATGTGAAGAGAGATGGTGGATGCAATCCAAAGATGAGTAGGTGCCGCTACAACTAGCTTCACACCAGCCAACTGAGACTTCAGAGTTGATTAGTAGACCCTTTGAGCTTCCTAAATCCACCAAAATATCAGCCAAGTACTTTGGAACATGTATCCCAAAAGTTTAAGTCAAGACAGACTAGTTGCGAAATGATTAGCTCCCAAAACTTGCTATTTTTGGACATACACCTGCTGGAAAAAAATGAACAGTGCTCTCAACCTGGTAGGAATTAGACAAATTCCTTTTGGGCAAATCAAATAGACTTAACAAGCTTGCTATTCCAAGTTAAAACACTTCAAACGATGGACTGAGCACTGAGAACAAGTTTCATCAATTTCTGGAACCTCCCACAATTCTCGGGGCTCTGCAGAGATAGACCAGGGAGCAGTAAAATGCAGATATCTCCAAAAGTATTAATCTAATGACCTTGAAAATTTATATGCACAAAGTAGACAGTATGAGCTATCCAACGCAAGTTTGTTCAATAGAACTCGAGATATGACCTTCTGAAGTTACTGCTCTGAGTGAGTATAGCAGAGAACAAAACAGAGAAGTAAATGATAATAAATGTATAGATTCACATATGATTACAACCACATTGGCAATGAATCTTTGCACAATGGGAGTAGAATGATAGAGCTATGGAGTAAGCTCTTCAATCTCTACAAAATGACATCAAGTGGTCACGTACAAGGCTTGCTAATCGCCTCTTCCTTCTTGCTCCTTTTATAGCTATTCTTGGAGGGAGTTTTGAATTCGAATTCGAATGGCTCCACCTAAAAGTGATCCCCAAAGTTAGGAGAGATTCCCTCAGCTCAAAAATTCGTGATTTTGGTAGTTATAGCCACGAATTTGCTTTTACATCATGCATGAGGTAAGCCATCCTTTTCCTTTTTTCTTTTTCCATTTACAAGAGATAAAATGTACTCTTTTACAAGAGGTGTTCACATGACTACTCATGTGACTTACAAATGAGGATAATATCAAGCATATCAAGCATGTAGGCTTGGGCAAAATGCACCAACAGCTCCCCCTCAAGCCTAACATGCTTGACCTCCAAATAAGTCTTCAATTGTCCTTGATTTCCTGCAAGCCAATCATCAACTTGAATCTACTTAACTTCGTACCATCAAGAGCTTTCGTCAACATGTCTGCACATTGCATATCTGTAGAGACATAGGATAGTTGAATATCCTTGCTCATTAGCTTCTCCCTTACATAATGGTAGTGGACTTCAATATGCTTGGTTCTAGCATGGTATACCAGATTAGCTGCTAGATGTAGTGAGCTTGTGTTGTCACCAAAAATGTGAGGTGTTGAAGAATGAAGTCCAAGATTTGTGTACAAAGACTTTAACCACATGATTTCTTGAGTTGCATTAGCCAAACCTCTATATTCGGCTTTGGTAGAAGATAATGCCACGGTTGGTTGCTTCTTCGAAGACCAAGAAATGATTTTTGAACCTGCAAATGATATATATCCTGATGTGCTTCTTCTATCATCTCTAGATCCGGCCCAATCTGCATTTGAGTAGACCTTTAGCTCAATATCTAAAGTATATGAATAGAACAAACCTTCATTCATGGTCCCCTTTAGGTACTTGAGGACTCTCTTGGCCGCTTCCATATGTGGTCTTCTCGGCTTATGCATAAACTGACTCAATATGCTAACACTATAGCATATATCCACCCTTGTGAGTGTTGCATAGTTCAAACTTCCAACCAAGCTTTGATAGCTTGTGATGTCTTCAATTGGCTCTCCTTCATAAACACTAAGCTTATGATTTTGCTCCATAGGTGTACCTGCACACTTGGTATTTTCCATCTTGAACTTGACGAGCATGTCATGGACATACTTCCTTTGTGTGATGTATATACCTGAATCTGTGTAGATCAACTCCAATCCAAGAAAATAAGTGAGTGGTCCGAGGTCACTTATTTTGAACTCCTCCTTCATTTGAGCCTTTACTTGTTTGATTCCTTCAAGATCATTGCCTGTGATAATAATATCATCAACATACACACATAAATAGATCACTTCAGATCCATTCCTCTTTATGAACAAAGAGGTATCCGCCTTGCTAGCTTTGAATCCTTGGTCCTGCAAATAAGTCACCAATCTGAAATTCCAAGCTCTTGGAGCTTGCTTCAATCCATACAAAGCTTTCTTTAGTTTGCATACATAGTTAGGATGATGTGCATCCTCATATCCAGGAGGTTGTGCCATATACACTTCCTCAGAAATCCATCCATTCAAGAAAGCATTCTTTACATCAAGTTGATAAAGATTCCAATTTCTAGATGCAGCAAGACTAATGAGAACCCTAATTGTAGGCATTTTTGCAATAGGAGAGAAAGTCTCCTCATAATCAATACCATGGGTTTGAGCAAACCCTTTAGCAACTAACCTTGCTTTGTGTCTATTTATACTTCCATCTAGATTCCTCTTGATTTTGTATATCCATCAAGATCCAATTACCTTCATAGATGGCTTGTTAGGTACAAGCTCCCAAGTGTCATTCTCCTTCAAGGCTTCCATTTCTTCATCCATTGCATCTCTCCAAGCTTTCTTGCTTTGTGCTTCTTCGAATGTGGTAGGTTCTTCATTGGTTGAATCCTTTGCAATGTAGATTGAGTGCTTCGTGACCAAAGAAGTATCATAACCAAACCTCTCTGGTTTCTTCTTCTCCCTCGAAGACCTTCTAAGTGGTTGATGTGAGCTCTCGGGTCCATATGTAGAATCCTGCATCTTTGCTTTACCTTTGTTCTTCCATAGCTTTAGTCTTTCCAAGTCTTCTATGTCAATCTCCGAATCACTTTCTTCAATCTGCTTTGGCTCCTTTGGTTGAAGTGATGGAAAATCTTCATCCAAGTCATATGGCAGCTTCACTTTCCTGTCATCATCAAACCATGATTTGTTTTCATCAAAAATTACATCTCTACTCACAGAAAATCCTTTATTGGTTGGATTGTACAATCTATATCCTTTTTGGTTTTGATCATAACCAATGAATACACACTTCTCTGCCTTGGGATCCAATTTCCCTCTTACTTGAGAAGGAATGTGAGCATAGGCTAAGCATCCAAAGATTTTGCAATGCTCTAGACTAGGTCTTCTTCCATTCCACACTTCATATGGAGTGGTTCCATCTAGTGACTTAGATGGAAGTCTATTTATGAGATATGTGGCTATAGACACAGCCTCTGCCCATAGGTAGTTCGGCAATCCCTTTTCGTTGAGCATGGACCTTGCAGCTTCGACAATAGCTCTGTTCCTCCTCTCTGCTACACCATTGAGTTGGGGTGTATACCTTGTAGTGACTTCCCTTTTAATGCCTCTTTCATGCAAGAAGGCATCAAATTCAGAAGAGAAGTGTTCTCCTCCACCATCTGATCTGAGTCTTTTCAAAGTCCTACCTGTTTGGTTTTCAACAAGAGCAATATACTTCTTAAAACAATTAAACACTTCATCCTTGTGCTTCATGAAAAACAGAATGGTCCACTTGCTACAATCATCTATGAAAGACACATAATATCTTGAGCCTGATATAGATGGCTCCTTACTTGGACCCCACACATCCGTGTGCACTAGATCCAAAGGATTTTGATACATATATCCTTTCTTATTGAAAGGTTGTCTATGAGCCTTGCCGAGTTGACAAGCTTCACACTTATAAATCATGTGTTGCCTTGTGATATTAGGCAAACCAAGTACACTTTGGTCCCTGCAAATCTGTTTGAGTGTCCTCTCACCAATGTGAGCAAGCCTTTTGTGCCATATCTCCAACTCTGTTAGAGTTTGAGATCCATAGCTAAACAAAGCTATGTTCTTTGTATCTTCCACTTCAAAAGTGAAAAGCCTTCCTGTCTTTTCTCCTTTGGCAATCCTTCGAAAGCCTTGCCTTGGGTCTTCAACATATGCTCCAAATCGATTGAATCTAACCTGCAATCCTTTTTCAACAATCTGTCCAACACTTATTAAATTTTTGGTAATTGTAGGGACATACAAGACTTTGCTTAAGAGGTTCATATTCCCATGTGATGTCTTCACATTACCTATCTTCTCCACTGAGTGCTTTGTGTCATCTCCTGTCTGCACTTCATGCTTGTTATGAGGATCTTCCAAATCAGAAAGTAAAGCCACATTTCCTGCTACATGGTTTGAGCATCCCGAATCAATGTAAAATATGTGATCATCATCCTTATCCTTCTTCGTTGATAGATTCATAATCAATAATGAATCTTCTTGACTTTGGTCCTCTGCATAGTTATTGTAATCTCTTCTTCCTCTATGGCCACTTTGATAGTTGTTGTTGTTGTTGTAATTGTTGTTGTAGTAGTTGTTGTTGTTGTAGCCTCCATTGTATCTACCTCTATTTGATCCATAGCCACCTCTATTGAATCCTCTTCCTCTTGAGTTCCTTGGATTCCTAAAACATTCTTCAGTAGTATGGTTAGATAAGCCACATATGTTGCAAGGTTGAGATGATTGGAATCTCCCCCTGCCTTGCTTTCCACCTCTGCCTCTTCCTCTAGCTCTTCCTCTACCTGCAAAGTTTGCTTGGAAAGAGCTACCTTCATCTTCATTCTTCCTATTCTTTGACTTGTCCTTGACCTTAGCTTTATCAGAATATAAGGCAGAAGTTTGATTACCTCTTGAGGACTCACCACCTTTGCTAATCTTTGCTTCATGAGTGAAGAGTTGGCCCATGAGTGTGTTGAGGTCGGGTACATGCATATCCATGTATAAATCCATGGCTGTTGTGAATGACTCCCACTTGTCGTCTGCTTTGATTCCATTCATGATTTGTCTTATGATTTGCTCCTCTTCAATTACCTCTCCAATGCTTCCAAGTTGATCGGAAATCTCCTTCATCTTTGTGACATAATCAATCACATTTTGCTTTGGGCTTTTCTTCATTGTTGTGAACTCCATCCACAATTGGTTCTTCCTTGCTCGAGTGTTGGAAGAGAAGAAAGAAGCAAGTGCATTCCAGGTTTCTCTTGATGTCTTGCATCCCTTGACATGAGGTAAAAGAAAATCAGAGATTGAGTTTAGAATATAGGACCTTGCAAGTGCATCCTTCGAACACCAATTCGAAAGTCCTTCCACTTCTTCATGTGATGGTTGCCCCTTGTTCCTCATGGTTGGCATTGCTTCATCTCTGGATATGAATCCATATAGATTCCTCCCTTGAAGGTAAGCCTCCATCCTTAGAGACCATGCCGGGTAGTTGTTTCGATCCAATTTGTCAATTGTTGATGGAAATCCATCTCCCATGTTGCTTGACTATGCTCTGATACCACTGTGAAGAGAGATGGTGGATGCAATCCAAAGATGAGTAGGTGCCGCTACAACCAGCTTCACACCAGCCAACTGAGACTTCAGAGTTGATTAGTAGACCCTTTGAGCTTCCTAAATCCACCAAAATATCAGCCAAGTACTTTGGAACATGTATCCCAAAAGTTTAAGTCAAGACAGACTAGTTGCGAAATGACTAGCTCCCAAAACTTGCTATTTTTGGACATACACTTGCTGAAAAAAATGAACAGTGCTCTCAACCTGGTAGGAATTAGACAAATTCCTTTTGGGCATATCAAATAGACTTAACAAGCTTGCTATTCCAAGTTAAAACACTTCAAATGATGGACTGAGCACTGAGAACAAGTTTCATCAATTTTTGGAACCTCTCACAATTCTCGGGGCTCTGCAGAGATAGACCAGGGAGCAGTAAAATGCAGATATCTCCAAAAGTATTAATCTAATGACCTTGAAAATTTATATGCACAAAGTAGACAGTATGAGCTATCCAACGCAAGTTAAATCACTGAAAACGGTTCAGTAGAACTCGAGATATGACCTTCTGAAGTTACTGCTCTGAGTGAGTATAGCAGAGAACAAAACAGAGAAGTAAATGATAATAAATGTATAGATTCACATATGATTACAACCACATTGGCAATGAATCTTTGCACAATGGGAGTAGAATGATAGAGCTATGGAGTAAGCTCTTCAATCTCTACAAAATGACATCAAGTGGTCACGTACAAGGCTTGCTAATCGCCTCTTCCTTCTTGCTCCTTTTATAGCTATTCTTGGAGGGAGTTTTGAATTCGAATTCGAATGGCTCCACCTAAAAGTGATCCCCAAAGTTAGGAGAGATTCCCTCAGCTCAAAAATTCGTGATTTTGGTAGTTATAGCCACGAATTTGCTTTTACATCATGCATGAGGTAAGCCATCCTTTTCCTTTTTTCTTTTTCCATTTACAAGAGATAAAATGTACTCTTTTACAAGAGGTGTTCACATGACTACTCATGTGACTTACAAATGAGGATAATATCAAGCATATCAAGCATGTAGGCTTGGGCAAAATGCACCAACAATAAATGAATTATTTAGGGTTTAGAAGTGGTTGTTTAATGGAGGATCACATATTGTAAAAAGGGTCATTTAGGGTGTAGAAGTAGATCATATTTAGCATATAAGTGGTTCATTTAGTTTAGAGGTAGGTAGTTTAATGTAGAATCACTTAATGTAGAAGAGGCTAGGGTAATTTAGTGTAGAAGAGAAGAGGGTCCTTTTGGGTGTAGAAGGATCACAAGTTGTCCATAAAGGGTCATGATTGTATAAAGAGATTTGTTGGATAGTTATGTATGGGCCTCTAGGTAGCTAAGTTGGATCACTAGATAGATGTAGTTTTCTAGGATGATATGGGAGGATCCCTAGGTAAGTTGGGTTGCTAGATTAGGTTGGATTGCTATGTGGAGGATTACCAATAAGGTCATTAGGTCAACAATGTGAACGGTCACTAGTTATCTGTTAAGATATTGGGTCATTACATTGATAGGGCTTTTAAGAGTTGATAGGATGTGGAGGGTTGTTAGTGGATGGTATGGGTTGCTATGAAATAAGAGGGTTGTTAGGTGGATGTGGGTCACTAGGATGTTGGAGTGTAGTCAAGATAGTTTGATGAAGGGTCTCTAGATGTGTTCTAGGATATTGGGTTAAAAGGTAAAAGGGTTCTAGGTCTTACGTATAGGTTCATTATAAGAGTTGAAGATCACTAACTAATAGGGTCATCAACGTTAGGAGGTGAGTCATTAGGAAATGAATGCTAGGTTTTCAAGATGATAGGGTTGTTAGGTCATTAGATTGATAAGCTCGCTATGTGGAAGAGTAATTTGGTTACTGATTTGGATGACTAGATAGGGTTTGAGTCACAAGGAAATTTGATTTACCAAACATTTCCTTGGAAGTTGCAAGCCACTTTGTAAGGGACACTAGCTAAGTTTGTTCACTAGGTTAAATTGGTTCATTTGTAGAAGAAGATTCATCCAAGTTTGGTGTCTTATTATTGGTTCATTTCATAGAAGTGGGTTGTTTGTAGAAGTTGGTGACTAGATTTGATGAAGTTGGCTCGTTTGTAGAGGTATGGTTATTTGTAAAAAAGGATTACTAGTTTTGATAAAGTTGGGTCATTTGTAGAAGTGGATTGCTAGTGTATGACATGCGCTCTATGTAGGACAAGGGTCGTTTAGGTATGAAAAGTATTGTTTGTATTGGAAGGATCGTTTTAGTTATGCGTCAATTACTTATGAGGTGGGTTGCTCAACGTTGGATTGCTAATTCTAGGCACCAAGGAAGATGGGTCACTTAGGGTGAGCAGTTACCTTTTGTATGGATATCACATATTGAATTTTTTGATACAACAATCCATGAAGTTAGATTAACCACAAGAGATGGAACCACAAGAAAATCAACAATCAAGGTAAAAAATTTCTCAACGGAAGAGTTATAACTACACAACTTGCTCTCACCTTGTGAAGACGATGTTCCTTTGTTGTAGATGCATCGCCCAATATCTATAAACATAAAGATATAAATAAATGGCGGAAAATATCAAAGTTTTCATGAGTAAGGGGTTGATAGGGGTTTCTAATCCTCAACATCTGTAAGCACACTTTAAACAATGTAGAAGAATAAGTAAGCCAGGGTAATAATTCCAAGTCCTCTTTCTTCATTGATAAAAATGCAATAGAGGTACTCAACCTTCAATATAATACAACAATTGTAGTCAAATTGGCCGTACACTTCCACATAGGAAAAGAACCACTTCAAATTGTAAATGATACTTTATACAAGAGGTAATAAGATGATATTCCAACAAAGCCTTATATCGGAGGATTTTAGTTACAATATTTGGTATCCAAAGAAGTTGACAAAAAAAATTAATTCCTCATACATTAAATTCTAGAAAATCTTGATAGCACCAAACTTCTCGATCTATTACTTTCAATATCGTTACAAAATTCTATCAATATTTGAATTTTATATCCATTAGTAATGATGGTGTCATGCACTTCTTTAGCTCCTTCTTCTTCAAAAAAACATTTAGTTGTTTTTGCTTCAATCTCTGCTTCTTAGTCATAGAGTAAGCATTAGTATTTTGAGTAAACAAAGTAAACCTCATCAATAAAGTTTTATTGCTCTACACACCAATGTTTGATACCACACTAGTGGTTGATGAATGATGACTAATTTTACTCCAATAACTTTTTTTGAGAATTTAGTTTACTTCTCATAATTCTTTCTTCTAATTTCTTCCTTTTGTGTACCCAATTTTGTGAGTTCTCTTTTAATAGACCATGTTCACACTCTTTTTCTTACTATCCATTGATGTTCATGTGAAGTAATCCTCTTCTCATGATCCAGTGGTTAATTGTTGAACTTTTCTTTTAAGGATAAAAGCAATTTGAAACCATACAAAAAGGTTAATCAAAAGATGAAAATATGTGAAGATAGATGAATACTTTAAGATATCCCCCCACCACTTGAAAAACCTTGGTGGGAGGGATTTTGTTTTCTAGAAAACCCTTTAGGGTTATGGAACCATATCCCATGTAGTTGATCCTTTTCTTGCTCAACTATCATTGGGTATGATTGTTTAGTAGAAATGCCTGTAAATGCAATCTCAATGTAGAATTGATCTGAGTGTTATACTATTTGAATATCTTCTATCCAATGAATATCATCTGTAGACAATGTGAAAGACTGCACTATAATGGTTTGTATTTATAATTTATGATTCCTTTTAAGTCATAACAACAATGTTGTAACAATAGAATTGTATTCATTGTTTACAATTTGGAGCACTTAATTGTCCTTTTCAATATCCTCATCTCTATGCAAACGATCGACTCAAGATCTCTCTAATTCTAGGTTTGACTCCAAAGCTTGTATCCTAGATTTTATGGCTATTGGTAATACCTTTTCTTGATCGAATTTCTTTTCCAAAGTTTTCAATTTTGAAATTATTGTCAAAAAATAATGACTTTAGCTTGAACAATAATGGATTACATTTTGAATTTTTACTTAGGACATATATTTTGAATGATTTTTCATAAATCTACTCTTAGTACCATGCATACATGCCTAGAGTATTCAATGATGAAGATTTTGATCCATATGAATAGATGCAGCTTGGTTACTCTAAATGTTTTTGTGAACAATAGATCCCCTCAATGAAAAAGAATGTATCCTTCTTTTTGTGAAAAAGAAGGATACATTCTATTTAGTGTCCATATATTGAAAGAAATGGATTCATAGCCACATATCAAAATAGATGATATTACTGTGATTATTGATTTTGAATTTGCTTTAAAAGATGAAGTTTAATTTGTCAAAAACAAGGAGATAAGGGAAGAGAGCTCTCACACACTCTCACACACAAGGAGAGGAGCACACACAAATTGAGGCAAGGATTCTTCTACTTTTTCCATTACAAAAAGAGAATGTAGAAGAATGTTGTAATTCAATAATACCACGAGTAGAATAAATTCATAAAGAGAACCCTAATATCTATGAAGGAGTTATTTGGCAAGGAAGAAATATGCCACCGCTCTCAATAGATAAATATGATAAGACTCACTAGAACATCCCTTACATATATCAACAAGAAATGAAAAGTGGTACATGTCATTCTCAATCATCACACATTGTGCTTGATATCTCAACACTCTCTCTCAAGATCAACGTCATGTCCCATAATCCAAGCATCTTTTGAGATTTCTCGAGCTTCTCTGCTCCAAGTGATTTAGTGAAAATATCAGCAAATAGTTCATCTGTCCTAACATAAACAAGATCATTATCACCTACCAATACCTTCTCCTTGTTGAAGTGATAATGTATTTCGATATCCTTTACTATAGCATTAAAAATTGGATTTTGTGCTAACTCTATGATGCTAAGATTATCATAATAAATGGTAATAGGCTTCTATACATCTACACCTAAATATGCAATAGTGAGTTGGTTGTGGTTGCTCCATGTAACAAAACCACTCCCAATAGAAAATAGAAAACCACTAGTAGACCCTTTATCTAGAACATTGCCAACCTATTCTACATCAATGCATCCATGAATGTGAAATTCTACATGACCTTCATAAGACAACGCATAATCCAATGTAGCACTCACATAATGTAGAGTGCATCTCAAAGCATCTAAATGTGTTTTCTTGGGAACCTACATAAACTAAGTCTAAAGTCCCATAGTGTAGCTTAGATCAGGCCTTGTATGTGTGAGATAGATCAAACTTCATCCAATTCAATCGCATCTTCAAAACAAGAAGGTTAAGCATCTTGTATTACCTTGGTCATGTAAACACAATGATGAGGCATATATCTATCAAATGTTTATTGAAACATTTAAATTTTCATCCCATAATATCTTCTTGCTATTGGGTCACTTGTTCTTCTTGATAATCTGCATGTTCCCTCTTTACTCGTGGAGTCTTCATAGAAGGCAATCCAAGTTCTTCATCAAGACTATTTTCTAAACCACTTGATTCTCCATCAATATTTTTAAAACTTGTGGGCGTTTTATTACTAGAAGAAGTTTCCTTTACCTTTCTTGGATGTAGTTGATGAATTAGCTAGACTAAAATTTCCATGCAATCTTTGGCTCCATGAGTTTGAGTGCAACAAAATATTTTCATGTGCGATAAGTTTGGATTTTTATCTGTAAAATTTTTTCGGGTGTTACTTTTGCACAATAGCAGTTGGAGTCCTATTCATAATGTGTATACCACAATGTGCACAATTTTTTCCCAAGAACAATGAGGCATATTTTTTTAAGCCAATAAGGCTCTTGCTATTTTTACAATATGTTTATTTTTGCATTCAACAATGCCATTCTATTGTGGTGTGTATCTACATGAAAATTACCTTCTAATTTCATGACTCTTTAGACAATTATTGATTTGATATGTATTCACCTCCTCCATCAGATCTTAATTTTTGAATGTAGTTCTTCGCCTGCTTTTCCACCATAGCCTTGAACTGTTGGAAGTGAGTGAATATCTCACTCTTCTCCTTCATGATCTATACCCATAGTTTTTGTGTATGGTCATCAATGAATGTGACATGAAGCTTGTAACCTCCCATGGGTGTGGTCTTTGTAGGACCCCAAACATCTATGTGCACTATCTTTTGTAGATTCTCACTAACATGCTTATCATTTGGAAATGATGCTATTGATTATTTACCAAATTGACATGCTGCACATACCTTTTGCATCTCTGCAACGTTGAACTTTGGTAATCCATTGACATGCTCCTTTGACAACATCAACTTCAACTTAAGCAAATTTGCATGTCCAATTCATTTATGCCATATATCTATGTTAGCAATAACACATTCACCTTTTGCAAACATTGTTGCATTCATTTAAGGAGATTTTATACTCAAGATAAACATCCTATCCATTTGTTCCCTTTGGCAATACTCTTGCATTTTTCTTGCACTCCTCTACATATAAATCTCAGAATTGAACTTGACTTGTAATCCTTGGTCAACTATTTTTTCCACAAAAACTAGGCTCTTTGTTATGTTAGGAACATGCAATACATCAACAAAATGTTTTCTTTTCCTATCCTCCATGAATAGTGCTATGTTTCTCATATGCTCAAGAAGATATGATGTATCGTCACCTATTTCAATAAATCCAAGAATTGATAACTTTTGCAAATTACTAAACTAATCTACATGATTGGTCATGTGATTTAAAGCACATAAATCACCATACCAGACATTACCATTCAATCGTGAAACACCAATAGATATTGTGTTCATCATATGGTGCTCGATCATAAATAGTTTTTCCAAATCATTTGCACTTGTGGATGCATAATTTTTTTGTTGCTTTTTGCTCTTTTGATTCTCCAACCTCCAATCACATTCAAATTGGAAAATTTTACCATAATTCCAACATCCCTTACTATCATTACTAGAATCATTTCTTTGGATATTTTTGCAGTCTCTTTAACTCACTCTACTTCGAAACTATCCTCTAGCTCTTGCATTAGTTTGCTGTTGATATAGCTCCTGGTTATTGTTCCTTGTCCACTTCCAAAGCTTCTGCTTTAGACTCTTCATCTATCAGAGTAGACTATCTACTTAGAACCAACTTTTCCTTGAGCGTTTGAGCCTTCACCATGGTTCTTTTCTTCAATTATCAGCATGGACACAAGGTCAACAAAATTTGGAATATTCTCCTTGGTCTAAATAGAAGTTTTGAAATGCTTATATGCATCTTCTAAACCACGAAGGCACACTTCAACCTTATCATGATCATACAAGTAAATGACATGTACTTTTGATTTTTAAGGTGTATTCACTTACCAACATGCTCTTTTTCTCTAGTGTATGAAACTCATTCTTGAGTTGCAATTTTCATACCTTTGTATTGGTCTCATACAATGTGACCAGTTATTCCAAGTCTATTTTGGAATTTCGGCATCTTGTATATGATCAAACATGCTATCTTGTATGGTAACATGTATCCAATACATTATCTTCCATGCTCCTTGATTCCAATCTTCATACACTCTTAACTTGTTTATAGTTTGGTTCCTCTTGGGTAACTACATGGCATTTTCATTGTCTCCTTTGATATACTTAAAGTAGACTTTTTCGATTAGGAAATTCGTCATTCTGAATCTCCAAGCATGAAAAATATTCTTATCTAACATATCCCTCATAAGTTGTCTCATTCCATTATCATTTGCTATCTTTGCAACAATTTGCAAGAAACATTAGAAGCAATAGTACGTTTGCTTGAATACTATCACATTGTGACTTGAAGGTTTCATGTATCAAGAATACGATGGAATCATTTGGAATTTTACACATGAAGTGTTTTGAAGATGCCGAACAGAACATAATTTATAGTTTTGCAAACTACATATTTTTTCTATGAGTCCCACCTTGTGGGGTTGAAACAAAGGTCAAAATGGCTTGAAAATAGAAATCCGAGCAAAATGAGTTATCCTAAAGAAATAAATCACGGAAGTAATTTGGCACCTTATATCTGCACACCAAATTCCATGGAAATCTGAGATTTGTTTTTAAGTGTTGATTCTCCATGCCTTCTCATGGACTCTTCATTGTCGGCTTTCTTCAAGAGATCTCTACAACCACAATGGATCTAATACCATATCAAGAGAAATGAGATAAGGAAGAGATCTCTCACACACTCTCACACACAAGGAGAGGAGCACACACAAGTTGAGGTAGGGAAGACTAATCTTTTTCTACTTCTTCGATTACATAAAGATAATTTACAAGAATGACCTAATACAACAATACAAGCATTATAATACGTAAAGAGCAATTCATAAAGAAAAACCATAATATCCATAAACGAGTGAATTGGCAAGAAAACAAATCTACCATCTTAGTCCATAAATTTGATGAAGCTCACTAAAAATATCCCTGACACATATCAACATAATCACTATACATATCAAAGAGTTTAGCCTTGACTTAAAACTTCGTGAAAATTAAAATAATAAATAAGGAATAATAGAATAGAAAAAAATGATCAATCACATCTCAATTGAAACATGTGCAAAGGAAGATATGAAAATCAAGATAGAGATGCCTAAGCAAGAGCTTAGGTAGCTACAGAGCTGAATGTTTCCTCATAATCAATGCCATATGTTTGTGCATATCCTTTTGCCAACAATCGGGCTTTATACCTGCTCATGCTACCATCAGCATTGTGCTTTACCTTGTAAACCTACTTGTAGCCTATGGGTTTCTTCCCTTGCAACAATGGGACCAACTTCCATGTATCATTTCCATAAAGTGCAACCATCTCCTCGTCCATAGCTTTTTCCCAATCTGCATTTCCAATTGCATCTTCAAAATAAGAAGGTTCAGCATCTTGTATTACCTTGGTCATGTAGGCACAATGATGAGCCATTTAATTGTTATACATCAATTGTTGCACTCAATTCCGCATCCTCCTAGATCTTCTTGGTCCTAAGTCACTTCTCCTTGTATCATGTGCATGTGCCTTTCTTACTCTTGGAGTCTTCACAGAGGGCAATCCAAGTTCCTCATCAAGACTTTTTTCTGAACCGCTTGAATCTCCATCAACGTCTTCAAAACCTACACATGTTTTACTACCAACAAAAAGCTTTTCTATACCTTTCTTGGATGTATTTGATGAATTTGCTAGACTTTAATTTCCATGCAATCTTCGAATCCATGGATTTGAATTGGAACTATTGCTTGGTGATGCATCCTGTCCACTCAAAACTTGATCTTTCAACATTTCCTTTGTCATTTGGTTCAAGATTCAATCCTTCTTTGGCATCTACATAGAAGCTTGACATTTCATCAAATATCACATCTCTACTTTCCTTCACCTATCATGTGAGTGGATTATAACATTTATATCCCTTTTGCTCAACGGAGTATTCAATGAAGATACATTTTTCTGCTTTTGGATCAAGCTTTGTCCTCAAATCATTTGGAACATGTACATATGCAATAAATCCAAATAATTTCATATGTATCACATAATCCTAGTAGGAGATGGTTGAACCACACCTTAAGAGAGAGGATTAGGAAGTAATCCTCAACCATGGCTTTTGGGGCAAGTGGTTAGCCCATCGCACTCCTAACCGGGAGGTCGTGAGTTCAATTCCCAAAATTGGTATCAGAGCCTAGTTGAGAAATTGGGCGAGACGGAGGTTCGCGCCTCATTCGTGGGCACTTGGAAAAAGCACTTATCCGTGGTGAGTATGAAACTGGCCTTGGATGAAGGCGCATGGGCATTTGGGCAGCCACGGAGGGTGGGATAGGTCCAAATTTGGTCAATGTGCTGGAGTTTGAGGTTGGTGGAAACGCTCATGCATGGAAAGTGGGTCCAAGAGTTAGAAGTGTCCACAAGTGAGCATTGAGGACAATGCTCATTCTAAGGGGGAAGGAATGTCACATAATCCTAGTAGGAGATGGTTGAACCACGCCTTAAGAGAGAGGATTAGGAAGTAATCCTCAACCATGGCTTTTGGGGCAATTGGTTAGCCCATCGCACTCCTAACCAGGAGGTCGTGAGTTCAATTCCCAACAATATGTGATAAGTTTGGCTTTTTATCTGTAAACTTCTCTTCAGGTGTAACTTGATGTACAGTAGCAGTCCGTGTTCTAGTCATGATGTATATAGCAGTGCACAACTTCTGCCCAATAAAAATGAGGCATATTTTTCTCAGCCATCAAAACTCTTGCTATTTTTGCAATATGTCTATTTTTGCATTCGGCAATGCCATTCTATTGTGCTGTGTATCTGTATGAAAATTGATGCCGAATTCCATGATTTTTAAGAAACTTGCTAAACTCATTCGACATGTATTCACCTCCTCCATCAAACCTTAATGTCTAAATATACTTCCCCGTCTATTTTTCCACCATGGCCTTAAAATTCTGGAAGTGAGTGAACACCTCACTCTTCTCTTTCATGAAATATACCCATACTTTCCATGTATGGTCGTCAATGAAAGTAACATAAAACCTACAACCACCCATAGATGTGGTCTTTGTAGGACCCTAAACATCTCTATGTACTATTTCTAGCACGTTCTCACTAACATGCTTATCATGCGGAAATTTCAACCTTTTCAAATTTGCATGTCCAATTCGTTTGTGCCAAATATCTATATCAAAAATAACACTTGCACCTTTTGTAAACATGGCTGCATTCATTTTGGGAATTTTCACATTTAAGGTGAACATCCTACCCACTTTGTTTCCTTTGGCAATCAATCTTCCATCCCGTTTGTACTTTTCTACAACCTGACTTGTAATCCCTGGTCAACCATTTGTCTGATAGAAACTAAATTCTTTGTTATAGTTGGAACATGCAACACATTAGCAAGGTGTTTTACCTTCCCGTCCTCTATAGACAATGCTATGTTTCCTGTATGCTCGATAGGGTGTGATGTGTCATCACCTTTTTCAACATATCCAAGAACCGGCAATTTTTGCAAAGTACTAAACCATTGTGCATGACTGGTCATGTGATTTGAAGCACCTGAATCAACATACGAGACATTATCATTTGGTTTTGAAACATCAACACACATCGTATTCATCATGTGATGTTGAACCATGAACAACTTCTCAGAATCGTGTGCACTTGTGGATGCGTAGTTGTTTTGCTGCCTTCTGTTATTTTGATTCTTCAACATGCAATCACGTTCAAAGTTTCCAGGTTTACCACAATTCCATCATCCTTTACTGTCATTACCTAAATCATTTCTTTGGAAATTTATGTGATCTCTTTGGCTCCCCCTGCCTCAAAACTGCCCTCTTCCTCTTGCATGATTCTATTGTTGACCTTGGTCTTGGTTATTGTGTCCTCTTCCACTTTTGAAGCCTCTACCTCTGCCTCTTCCTCTACTAGAGTAGAATACCTACTCAGAACTAGGTTTTCCTTGGGAGTTCGAGTCCTCATCAAGATTCTTTTCTTCAATAAGCAACATTGATACCAGATCAACAAAATTCAGAATATTTTCTGTGGTCTGTATAGAAGTTCTAAACTTATTATATGTAGCTCCTAAACCACGAAGGCATACTTACACCTTATCATCATCATCATCTTCTATATTCACACCAATAGATGCAAGTGACTCACATATGCTTTTGATTTTCAACGTGTAGTCATTTATCGACATGCTCTTTTTCTCCAATGTATGTAGCTCGTTCTTGAGTTGCAATTTCTGTGCCTTTGTATTTGTCTCATACAAAGTGACCAAATTGTTCCAAGCCTCTTTTAGAGGATTGGTATCGGGTAGCGAGAGAAGATAGAGAGCTGGAAAGAGATAGAGAGATGTAGAGAGAGAAGATAGAGAGAGGGTAGCGAGAGAAGATAGAGAGAGGTAGAGAGAGAAGTTTTTTTTGAAATAAAAAATGAAAGTAAGGGGCCCCCTTTTTTTGAGAAATCTAAAAAATAGACAAAAAATCCAAATAAAATTAAAAAAAATCCAAAAAAGGTAAAAATCTTAAAAATGTTTCTCTAAATTTTGAAACCACTTTTCCCACTCAAAACCATAAAGAGCTTCCTTTTTTCATCTATTTTATCTAGAAAAATGACATTGAAAAAAGTTGAAAAATTCTAAAAAAAAAAATCAAAAAGAAAAATAAAAACTTCTAGCAAGGCATTCATGAAAAGGCTATGAAATGGCTTCAAGATTGCATGAAAACTCAAAGAATAAGCATGAAATTGGATGAAAACTAAGAAAGCTTAAGAAAAAAAATTAGTATGAGAAGGCTATGTACAACCTGGATAGATTTTGCAACTTTTTGGCGATCCAAAAAGCTTTAGTTTTACTGGTGATAGGCCTTGAGCATGGATATGATGACTAATGGAATCTCTTCTCCCTCTAGAGTCTCTACTTTACCGCACTTGATTTCAATTGTTTTCCTTCTGGGCACACTGACCATCTGATAGGGCCACCCTGAACCCTTCATTGGAATAATCTTTTGAGCATACCATCTTTTGTATCTCTGTTCGAGAAATTTTTTTATTATAACATTTCCATCTTACTGTTCTAGCTTCTTCAACCAATGGAATCCTCTGTTTCCAAAAACTTACAGGTACTCCTTCCACATTCTTGTAAATCCCTACACTTAATGCCATAAAAATTATCATAATAGATGATATCCATACCGATATCCATAACAAAGTGACCATTGATATAGCCACCAATGTTGCACTTAAGGGTATATGTCTTGTCTTTTCTCTTTTTTGGCCTGTGGCTGTATCACTCAAGTCAGTAAGTTGAATGATCTCTTCTTTTCCTTCATAGATTTCCTCTCTACTTGAGTTATTTGGAAAAATTCCATAGCAAGAAGATGAGTCTTCTCCCTGTGGCCAAGCCAACATGTTCTCTTCGTCATATAAATCTGCATCTGGGTTGTCCAACATATCTTCTTCCATACAAATACCAATTGTCTGCATCGTGTTGGTATGTCTTTGGTTGTCTAGTCCTTCTTCTAAAAATATTGGATGCAACTCTTTTCCCTCTTGCTTTACCCACTTTGTGTCCTTATCCCAATCATGCAACACATTGGCATGCCTTAACCAAGGTCTCCTAATGAACAGTAGGGAAACTTCCATCTACCTATAGTAGCCTTAAGACGACAAAATCCAAGTTAAAGATGTTACCTAGTATCTCAATTGGGACTCCATGGACCACTCCCATAAGTCTTACTATGCTTTGATCTGCCAATGTCATAGTGAAGCTGACAGGTCTTGAAGGTTGTAGTCTAAGCTTTGTCATTGTATGTTCAGGCATCAAGTTAATGCCAGAACCTCCATCTACAATAACTCCTTGTAACTCATGCCCTCTGATAGTGACAGTTAGATGTGGGGTCTTATACTATGTGAGGAGGGCTTCCCCTACATTTTTATCCTTACTCAAAGTCGTAGCCTTTGCCACTAATGTTGTTGTGGAAGCCTCATTAATTATCTGCAATACCTCTGCCCTGCATTTCGCATCCATATTTATTAAATAAAAAATACCGACCTCCTTTTTAATTGATTTGAGTAGTCCTAAAGGTTCAGATTCCTTAAGAGCATGGGCTCTATTTGACTGCTATAACTCCTCATGAGCCCTTCTGAATGCATGCCCAATGGCATCACTAGTACCTATGAGGTCTTCTTTTGCCTTGCATCTTCACCTATATTGGCATTGGCTTCGGATGTCCCTTTCTTCTTATTCAATCTAGTAGTCCTTGACTCTTGACCTATGTCTAATTGAGCCTTCCCCTTGCTTCTTTTTTGCATTACAAAAGAGTCAATTTCTTCTAATTGCACTACTCTAGTAGACGGTGATTATACATTGACTTGTTCTGCAACCTTTTCTTTGTTCATCAAGATCATTTGTATATGAGGTCCAGATGTAGATGCCTGGTTCTTGACAACAGTTTGTATAATTGTCCCTAGCCTCTGGGCAATTTCTGCAAGGAGGGGCATTCTTTGGTAGATTGCACCTACTTTGGGATTGCCCACATTCTCCATATCTGAAACAAATAACTGGCCTCCTTGGCCCATTTCTAAAGTTATCCCTATGTTGAGGGTTATAAGAGTTACTTTGACTAGGTGCATCCACCATTACGTTAGTTGGTGGTTGGGCTCCTCCTTGTGCCCAATATGTCTGTGTAGGCATCCCTCTTGAGTGACACTCTTGAGCCTCATGACCAAATTTCCTGCATAACTAGTAGTCGCACTTAAAAGAGGGCAATCACTTACCACATGACCTTGTTTGTTGCACATGATGCACCACAATCCATTTTTGATGCCACCTCCTCGGAGTTCCTGTAACTCCTATGAAAGTTGTGCCAACTCTTCTGCTTGGGATTCCTCTTCTTTTTGTAGCTTTAAGGCCTTAATTTCGCACCTCAACTGAGTTACTGCACTTTCCTCCTCTTTGTGGGGTTTGTTAATTTTCAAGCTCTCAAGTTCCTTCCTTAATTGAATTACTAGGTCCTCAGATTTTGCAGGATATGATAGACTAGAAGAGCTTGTCCCATATTGCTACCTAATCTGATCCAATTTTATGGATGTATTAATGAACTCTTCAATTGTTGTTTTGGTAGCACTAACTCTTTAATTTTACACTATGTTGAGATTGGAAGTGGTTTAACCAGACACTTCTTCATGAAGAAGTCATGGGGAGGGTCTAGTAATTTAGCCATCATTGCCTTGGCTTTGGTGACAAATTTTGGAAATAGGACCTAGTCGTAAATTTTCTAACTCCTTAATGATATTCTCTGTTGTGCTCCCTTGTTGGAACTATGTCCTAAATGCTTCCTTCATTAGGTCCCATGTAGTGAAATGATTATCAATAAACTAACTAAACCATTTATCTGCTAACCATTCTAATGTTGCTAGAAAAAGAATAAAAAATGCATCTTCTCTTCCCATCAGACCCTTGGTCTTACATAAGGCCTAAAATCCTATAATATGTTCATCTACGTCTTCTTGTGCTAATCCCTTGAAAGATGGAAATTTGATATTTAACCTCGAGAGTAGAGTTTCTAAGTCTACATGAGCTGCCATGTTTCTTACTGATGATGTTGATGATAAAGGGCTGATTGACCTTCGAATAGCTTTTGTTCTTGTTGCTTTGCAAGGGACCCTCAAGGTTTGAGACTGGGTTACAATCGTGAGCTGCTCATACCCCTCTTAGGCTAAGAGAATTCCAAATAGAGGAAAGATTACCTCAGACCAACACTGTCAGTATCCTTGCCCTTCTTCTACACTTTGCAAATATTGCTTCTCCTATGGACAAGCCTCCTTGGGTCCCATCGAGCATGCCAAATTTTGTTGGGGGATTCTTTTGCAGAAAGGGACTTGAGTGTTTGTAGCAGAAGGAAGAAGAAGAAGTGGAGCACAAATGACAAAAGCTTCTGTATATTGATTACCAATAGGAAAAAATACAATAATGATGTCCAAACAAGACCAAGTGATCTCTGTGCGCAGTGCTTAGTCCCAAAGAACACACACACACACACACACACACACACACACACACACAAGGTTACAAGCTACCCAAAGTTCCTTATGTCGTCAACCTTCTTTGCACCAGACCTCCACCTTCTCTAAGAGCATGCTCTTGTGCACACCTTGTACTCAAGCTTCCAATAGGGTAGGGGAGAGGGACACTTTCTGTCGACACACACACTTCTTCAATGGTACCTTGTGCCACCCTGATTGCCTTGCTTATTGGTTCTCTACACTCCTCTACACACATACTAGGTCACTCTTCTTGCACACTTTGTCTCACACTTGCTTCTCTACATCACACTCTCTGATTCAATGTCTCTTGCTCTTCTCACCTCCTATAGACTATGCTCTCACTTGCTTAGTCTAACTCCAAGAATAATGCTCATGCCTTGTATTAGGTGAGTTTGGAGTTCTCTTTTTGCTGCCCCATACCACGCCATCGACGTCACTCACACAGAGAGCTTTCTTGGTTCGCCCCCCCAGCCGCGTCCGAGATCCAACTCTAGAATATGAGAATATGAATATTCTCCATCTATCTTCTACCTATGTGATAAAGAATCCATAAAGTGCCAATCACATAAAGTGACATTAACATAAGATGTGACATTTCCTTCCCCTTGAAAGCATTTTCGTCCTCGAAAATGTAAATGAAATGTCCGGAATGGTAGAAGAAAGTGTTCGGACTCCCCTGAACCCCATGTACTCTATGTACATGGTCATCTCTGTGTGTTGTTTCCCCATATCCTTCCCCTTAAGAAGCCTCATATGAGATCATCTCAAAGGTGGGAAACCGTCTAAATGGTGCCTACTATCTCCCATGTACACTCCACCTCCAAACTATCACTCCCATAACATACTACATCATCCAAATGACCTAAGTCCATATGATGTATCGTCTATGGAGTAATAATATGAAAAGGAAGTGTAAAGTGCCAAGCTTATAGGCTTGACCATAGTGGAGGTAGTAAACCATAGAATCCTATGGAGTATAGAACAAAGTCCCATAACTAGTGACTCCAAACCCATCTAAGACTAAATGATAGATTGCCCTCATACCACTCTAGGTCTCCCTAACCTTGAGTGTACTTACAAGTAATAGTTTAGTCTAAACTACCTTGTGATCTATGCAAAACCATCATCTAGTTCATATATAAGAATTTCTTGGTAGTAAAATATAATCTATACATTTCACCCGCCAAGAACTCTGTGGTTTGTCATCCATTACCTGTGGACTAAGTTCTATTGGAAGAGCATCTATTGGCACTTGTGCAAATCCTAATATTTCTCTTCCCTGTAGTTTGCCATATGAATGCAAAAAGCATTCTCTTTGAGATTCAGATAATCCTTAAGTACACATCCTCCTAACTAATGTTTACTCATCATACTCATGATGTAGCACGAACTAAGAGTTTGGTACCTTAATAGGTTAGATATATCTCTATCTCCTATAAACTCTAAAGAGAAGAGTCATAACTGTACTCCCAATCTAACTAATGTCAATAACTAGATCATCTCATCTAGTCAGAGACCATCACTGGAGTAACATAATTTCTCCTCTCTAGAGTCTCCATGTGAGACTCAATCTAACCATCATGATTAACTGATCTCCCTCTTGTCTTTGATAGAAGAGTGCCACTTCTATCTAGAAAACCACAATGAAAAAGTGAAACTCTCTCCATGTCTCTCTCTGTAATCTCCTTTAAGGAAAAGAGCTCTCGTAGTGGGATTTATTCCACTTTCCCTTTCCCTTTCAAAGAGATTCTATAGAATCCAATTGCTCTACTGATCCATAAGTTGAGAATATGCACATAAGTTCTCCATGTTTTTTCCTTTCAAAATAGTGGAGAAAGAAACTCCCATGTGAAGGAAAGTTATACTGAAAAGTAGAGTATATGAATTCCTTTTGAAATAAAGACTAAGAGATGTTTTCCAAACACCTCTTCTCTGTAAAGGAAAACATACTGTATTCTTCTCCTATGAAGAAATCGTGTTTTCCTTTCCTTCTTTGTCTTTCAAAGAACAGGAGCTAAAGTGAGACCTCTGAGCTAAAGTAAGATCTCTTGTAGATCTCTGAGCTGATTCCCACTTTCTCCTTTTCTGAAACTCATGAATTTATTTAGTCCTCTCTTCCATAAGTAATGCATAATCCCTCACTACTCATATTCCTATGAAGATGGAGAACAAATCTCCCCTAACTAATGAAGGTGTATATAGTGAAGAGTGGAGAAAATAAATTCCTAACAAGGGTCAAAGCCCTCTACTAAAATGGTTAGTAATGATGTGACATGATACTGTAAACACATGTGTATCCATAAATAAGTACCATCTCTGCCAACCATACTCTGTGCATGGATCTATACGATCCAATCAAACTCATGGAATTATCCTTCCTGAGAACTCAAGATGAGTATGTGATACCAATGGTGATAAAATCACTTATCACATTCTCTATTGGAAGAATAAATCTTCCCTTTATTGTGAAGGATAATTCCCAATCCTAGTAGGAGATGTCTACTAAGAGCTCTCCTCTGATCTAGTGAGACATGACGTCATGAATGATGAGTCCTTTTCTCCCTGGCCATAGAAGAAGAGTGCTCAATGGGAAGTCGTTTCCACCGTCCCATACCAGTGGAACCTTCTTCCAATCCATGGTTTCATACCTACACTAAACCAAATATATATTCCATATATATATAATGGAATATATAGGTGGACTCTAATGAATCCCATGTCCTCAAACTAGTTAGTTTGGTTCTAGTCAATGTGTGACAATGGATATCCCTTTCTGTTCCAAACCAACTTGTTCCTAGGTACAAAGACTGAGTCTAAGTACCTCTCTGTAGATCCCGATATACATATATATGTATTGGGTACCCCAACTGTTCCTGACTAAGGGATCTATGCTCTATACCATAGAGCTCGTGCCATGCCTATGGCCTTCCTAACCATCACTCGAATCACATACACACCCGTCGATGCTACTCATGAAACCCATCTCTGTGATCCCATCTTATTGGTTTCCTTAGTAGTGTAGCAGAAATGCTTCACTACTCGCTCAAGTGATGTGCAAAAGTGAAACTAGTCACTCTTTGGGTATTTTTAATAATACCACAAAGTCTCCTATACATCATGTGAGACTCTTGTGAAGATAAATAAATCTTCACTAAGTTGGAGATTATAAAAAATGCATCTCCCGTGCCTGAATGCAACTTCCTGAACCTATAGGATTGCTTGTGCACATTACTAATGGTGAAGGTGTAGCTCCTTCCGTTAGCAATACTATGGTCTAAATCCATAAGGATTATATGTAGGGATCCTGTTACTACTGAAGTTGCCTTATGTATACTACTATGATGGTCCTAAGTCCATCAAATACATGCGTAGAAGCATGCGTATACTTTATTGACGTTTGCAGAACAGGCATGTTACCATGCCATATGATTCTTACCTAAAGGCAAGTGCGTATATAACACCATGAGGTGGGAAATTTTTGGACAGCATTTCCCCAGGAAATGGAATCCCAAAAAATTTAAACCATAAGCTCAGTGGCACTCAGGCCACCCAATAACATAGGGCTTGATAGGCCCATGGCATGCACGCCATAAACTTATATATGGATTCCATGACCTGCAAAAACATAAAAACAAATGTTGGCAACCATTCTCTGTGTTGCCTAACCATATAGTTTCTGCAATTCTGTTTCCTGCAAACAATCAATAGTGTATACTTCCTGCATGTTGATCCATACTTTAAGAGCTTAAACAATGATCAACACTTGATGTATGCAATCCCATTCATGCATGTAGATACAGAACATGCCATAACATAGATAAAATGCCAGAAAGCATAAAATATACGTCCCTGAGTAGTCTGATTTTGGAATTGCATGCATCCAATCCCTCTCTACAAGCTTCGAGACCTCTGCACCTTCCTCCTCAGGTCCTAAAATACACTTTGAAGTGTCCGAAAATATCGGAGCACTCCTCAAAACATAAAGCATGGTCAGGTGATTACAAAAATAATGCAAATTTAGCTCAAAAATGCATTAGTAATCCTTTTTTAGACCTGCAAAAACCACTTTAGGACCTGCAAATTTTCATAAACTGAAATATAAAACATGTGTAAATAGGTCTAAGTGAAATTACTCAAATCGCCTTCCCGGTTTGAAAAATATGGCTCCCGGAAGGTAGTTGCCAAAAACTGTTCAGACTTTGCAGACCTGTTCAGACCTGCAAAAATTTTTACTTTCCAAATTTTTTTCTCATAAACTAAAAGTAGACCTTGTGCTCTTCGAAACGAGCCGTAGCACGTCCAATTTGGAGTTTCCTAGCCCAAGATATGGCCATTCCAAGTAGGACATGTAAAACTAATGGACTGTTGGAGGGGCTGGAAAAAGTGTGAAAATGTGATTTTTGGGATGCCCAAAAGCATTCTTCCATCAAGAAAATACTAAATTTTTCTCCATAACCTCAGAGAGGGGTATATGAAGATGCTTGGGCCTATTTTTACCTTTCCAAATCCTCCCTTCGTGCATGCTAATTCGCTCCCCAAAATAGGCCTAAATCAAGATTTTTGCTTTTATACAAAAACTTGAATGGGAGCTCTTAGCAAGATTTTAATCCACTCTAAGTGTGGATTTCTCTTGGATTATGCACAATAATCCATGGGAAGCCTCTAAGTGATCTTTTTCTTACTCCGAGAAGTGGAGTTTGGCAAAAGATTAATTTCTGAAATTTTCCAAAAAGTGCGGGAAGGGGGTCTTTGAGGAACTGAAACTCCTCCTAAACTTATCATTTTAATGAATCTAATGATTTGCTTAAGACTTCCACACACCATACTCTCAGTATATATACCTTTTCCCATCCATCCATAGCTATCGCACCTATTTTTCCCTCTTCCAAAATGGGATTTTCTTAGATTCAGGTGCTGAAATTTTTCTCAAACTGTGATGGAAGGGGGTTTTGTGGAGCTTCAAACTCCCATCAACTGAGGTATCTTTTGGATTTCTTGATCTTGCATGGAAGTCAATGCACTATACTATATGTGTGCATGGTTTTTTCCATAAATCTATGAAAAATACCTCCTATTTCCCCTTCCCAAAATGGCTAATAGTCAAAAATAGCTCCTGAAATTTATGTGAGAATCATAAATAGGGCTACTTTAGAGATACCCTGAACTTGGTCTTCTTGTACTTGGAGGGAATCCTTGACCCTAGATGAGAGTATATACCTCACACTCTCCGTACATGTGATTTCCCAGTATTAGGTGAGTTTGGAGTTCTCTTTGATACCAGTATTAGGTGAGTTTGGAGTTCTCTTTTTGCTGCCCCATACCACGCCATCGACGTCACTCACATATAGCTTTCTTGGTTCGCCCCCCCAGCCGCGTCCGAGATCCAACTCTAGAATATGAGAATATGAATATTCTCCATCTATCTTCTACCTATGTGATAAAGAATCCATAAAGTGCCAATCACATAAAGTGACATTAACATAAGATGTGACACCTTGTGTGTTGATTCACTCCCGTATGCTGCTCCTAACTAATAACATATCTTGGTGCTCACTTTGATGTCCCAAGAATGTCTCAAAATGTGTACAGCCAATGATTCTCTATTTTGTCATGTAGTGACTTTAGGACAAAAACAAAATTTTAAATGGGGGGGCCATACTTTCACTTTTGCGTACTGCTTCTTCTTCAAATATATTCACTTTTGTCCTTGAATTCTCCGAGATGTGTACATAAGGGAGGGTTCATCTGAACCTTCTAAACACTTTAAAACCCTTTAAAACCTTACAGAAAGACAATCTACAACCTGCATCCAACTTTTTGCAAAACCATAACCATTGTGCATAAATTGATTGTGCACTACCTGTGCAACTTGATCAACTTAACTTTGATCACTTTGACTTTGACCACTTTGACTTTGATCATTTTAACTTTGACCATTTTGACTTTGACTAGCTTGAGTTTTACAAAATTGACTTTGATGGGCTCAACATGATCTCTTGTGATTTTCATCATATTTCATCTCCTCATTTTCTTTAGCGAAGGAAGGAATCCGATTCTTGTCTTAGCCTCCTAAATTAAGTTTGGAATTGTATGAAATTCCTTACTATATTTCCTAGAAATCTAAGTCTTTTTCAGTTTTTGTTATGGACTCTCTTTGATATCCATCAAGTCAATGGATTCTAAATTACTTACGACATTGTTTATTTTTTTGGAAGTTCAGTTGGAAGGTTGTAGGCTTTCTTTATATACATTGGTTTATTCCGAAATAAGGTTCTCAATCTTCATAGCCTAATAATAAACTCACCATTACTACTCTTTCCATATATATGTTATCTCTCTTTTTTTTTTCCCTTTTTTTTTCTCTCTCTCTGTAACTCTGTTTTATATCTATTAAAGTGGGAGCCACTTTCTTTTATTCTCTTTCCATACACATTTTCGCATCTACAACAAGCAACAACAATATCTTTTTGTTTCAATCGCAGAAAACGTGAGAAGAGTTTCTCCCTCACCCAAATATCTCAATCAATAATGAGAACGTTACTCCACTTTTATGAGTATGTTAAACGATTCCACAGCTATTCGGATCCAAATACTACATTCCAGAAATTACGTTTTGGTTTTCTCTTTTACATCCCCAAAAACGAAAAATAGATGATTTTGTACGTAGAGGTCACATCTGTGATTTCCGAGCAACATAAATTTTATATTCAGCAAATTTCTGATGAAGTTTCAAAGCATCGATATCGACATGTAAGAACCAAACAATGATTTCCTCCAAACAAACAATGAAAGAAAGATCTTCATACCTTTAGGCTCCAAGTGCCTCGTTCATAATGCTAATGGCTATAGTGCTCTTGCTTTGCATCATCGATCTCTTGTTTTCATACTAATCCCTCAATCCTCTCCCTTCCTTCCATTCAACAGGTGATCTCCACGTCATGGGGAGGACTTTAGTTATACATCTCTGATTAAGTGCTCGAAGATGGTTTTCAAACAATCCAAAGTTCTCCTTGTAAATGCCCAAAAAAAATTCTTTAACATTTGGTGAGTGAGAAGGAAAAACCTTTCTCATCGGCTCCAGTAGTACTTGTAGAAACTTCCTCCTGACTCGTAGTCCCAATAGGAGGGGCGTGCCCAAATTAAAGTGGACCTTATGTGCTGACCCAAAAGAGTCTGGTGGTTTGGGCATTCTAGATGAGAGTTATGGAAGATAAATTGGCCACTAAGTGGCTAATCAAAACATGGTGCAATGTGGAAGCTTCCTAGGTGAAACCCATTTCTTAGAGAAAAATCCTCTCTTTTGCTTAAGAGAATCCCTAGGTGAAAGGATCTTGATATGCTCACCTCAATGTTTTCTCAGCACTCACTAACTCTGAAAGGCTCTGACCTCGTTTGCTCCATATGCAAGAGTTGGAACAAGATGAAACTGTATATCAAGGCTAATGAAAATTGGAAATGGGCAGCCATGATTCGACAAAATGACTCTATATGGTTTCGCATGAAGGGAATCATAGAAGTTCAATAACAAAACATCCAAAGAGTAAAGAAGCTATGGAACAAAGGTTTTAACAAAAGTTGAAGCATCTCTAGAACCTAGAGAAAGATCATTTGATAAGATTTTAGGACATAGACCCTGTTAGGTGGGTTGAATCTGATGATTGGTGCTTCTTTAGTCAAAAAATCAGTGCGTGGGACAATTCAAAGATAGGTCTTCTTCTTGGGAATGATCCGCCCCAGATTGAAGCATTAAGATGGTCCAACGGTAATAATGACATAACTTGGAGAAGCTTCTAGGAGGTAGAAAAGTGCAACATAGAACCAATCCTTGAGCTTATCGAGACTCAAATAGAACTTATAAGAATGTGATAAGTGCAAAAAAACCCACTATGTACTTTGAAGCATCAAGGAGAAAGAGTCAATACAAAACAGATAGGTTTGCACATTCACTAGCTCAAAAAACTTGCTATCTTTGGATGAAACAATCAACTTCAAATGCTCATAACATCTAGCATGATTACAATTGGAAAACCTCCTTTTGGGGTAATGATACACATAGGGTTGAGTGTATAAAATGCACATGATTACAAGTAATAAGCCAAATATGCTTCTAGAATGAACTTGATACTCAACACTGGTACCTCTTATTTTTCAGGGATGCACAGAGATAGACCCCGAGATAGAAAAACTAAGATTTCGCCAAATCTACTAAACCAAATGCTTTGAAAATTTGTACGCATAAAGTACACAATAATATCTTTCCAGTGAATGCTACTGATCCATGTTTGAGCTCTATAAAGAGAGCAACAAGCTTTGCAAGTGTATTGTTGTTGAAGAAGATGATGCAGAGAATTGAAGGAGTAAGACAATGATGGTCACAAGTGTATGTATATTGCTTCCATGTAATGTAGAAGTGATTTGAAGTCTTTATATAGAACCCTGAAGTGCTCCATGAATTCTACAAGTGGAGTTTGAATTCATATTAATGAGGGATTAGTTGTTGAAAGGAATCAATTCACTTTCCTACAATGTAGGAAAACTAAAGATTTAGGTTGATCTGTGTTTAGATGATCGATTGATTCATTGATTGCCAAGCTCAACCACCTTAAATTTTTGGAGTTTGAGCTATCTTTTTATCCTTTTAAATGTGTAAATCTTTAGGCATTTACAATGGTAAATGATCCATAAAAATCTTTTAAAAATAACAATAAATGAACATAAGTAAAAGAATGCTTCAATGGATATTTTGACATAATCCAAGCATTAGTTTTTCGATGTAGATCAAATCTACCTCAAGCATACTGTAAGCTTGATGTTCCAATAGCTCCCCCTCAAGCTAAAGTGTGCGTGAGTCTTCATTCTCTAATAGGTTGAATACCTGCCATTGATTTAAATCTGCAAAGCTTTATTCCATCAAGTGCCTTTGTCATTATCTGCTACTTGCTTTTCAGTTGGAACAAAAGAAGTGTCAATCTCCTTTGCCATTAGCTTCTCCTTGATGAAGTGGCAATGAACCTCTATGTATTTGGTTCTTGCATGGAAAATAGGGTTTGCTGCTAGATGCATGGAGCTTACATTATCTCCAAATATGTGAGGTTTGGAACTCACAAGTCCCAAATCAATTGCCTCTTGAGTTGCTATGGTCAAACCTCTATACAATGTTTTTAACCAATTGCCTCTTGAGTTGCTATGGTCAAACCTCTATATTGTGCTTCAGTGGATGATAAAGCAATTGTTGGTTGCTTCTTGGAACTCCATGAAACTAGCTTTGAACATACAAATGCTAGGTAACGAGAGGTACTTACTCTATCATCTTTAGCTCTTGTCCAATTTGCATCCGAATAGATTTTATTATCTAAATTTGAAGAAGAGTAAGGATAGAATATACCTTCATTGATTCTACCTTTGAGGTACTTAAGTACTCTCTTAGCTGCATCCATGTGTGGTCTTCTTGGCGAGTGCATGAATTGTCTTAGAATTCCTACACTATATGAGATGTCTATCCTTGTATGAGTAGCATATATCAAGCTACCTACCAAGCTTTGATACTCTTTAATGTCTTCAATTTTCTCACCTTCATAAACACTAAGTTTATGATTCATCTCCAAAGGTGTACCTGTAGGTTTAGTGTTCTCCATTTTGAACTTAAGAAGTAGATCCTAAATGTATCTATTATGAGTCAAATACATTCCTTCATCTGTGTATATGACATGCATACCTAGGAAAAATGTGAGCTCACCTAAATCAATGATTTTGAACTCCTCTTGCATGTGTCTCTTGATCCTTTGAATGCCATTCTGATCATTACCAGTCATAATAATATCATCTACACATAGATAGATAACCTCATTATGATCCCTTTTGATGAACAGAGAAGGATCTGAGTTGCTAGGTTTGAACCCTTGATTTTGAAGGTATGTAACCAACCTAGAATTCCAAGATCTAAGAGCTTGTTTCAATCCATACAATGCTTTCTGAAGTCTACAAACATAAAATGCATGATTAGGGATTTCAAAACTTGGAGGTTGTGACATGTACACCTCTTGACTTATCCAACCATTTAGAAATGCATTTTTAAGATCAAGTTGGAGGAGTCTTCAATTTCTTGCAGGAGCTACACTTATCAATGTTCTGATTGTAGTCATCTTTGCAACTGGTGAGTATGTTTCCTCATAGTCTATACCATGAGTTTGTGAGCATCCTTTGGCCGCTAATCTTACCTTGTACCTACAAAATGATCCATTTGCATTTTTTTAAACTTTATATACCCATGTGCAACCAATTAACTTTTGTTTGGGTGATATTGGAACCAAATCCCAAGTTTTCGTCTCCTTCAATGCATCCATTTCTTCTTTCATGGACTTTTCCCAATTAGGGTTTTCCTTTGCCTCATCATAGGTTGCGGGTTCTTATGGAATTGATTCCTTTGCCAAGTAGATTGAATGCTTTGTAACAAATATGGAATCATATCCATACCTTTGTGGTTTTTTCTTCTCTCTTGTTGATCTTCTAGGAGCTTGCTTAGAGCATTCTCCACACGCCTGCATCTTTGCTTTGCCCCTTGAATTCCGTAGTTTGTAATCCCTTTCACTTTGTGGTGGCAAAATCGTGATCTGAGCTCATTTTGGCCTCCGAATGCACCATCTCAGTGCTTGTGCATGCTATTTCATCTTTTTGTGCGAAAGATATATGCTTGTTTTGATTTGCCAGTATAAGCATCTCCAAGTATGCTACAAGTCTAGCAAAACTTGTTTTGGTAGTTCTGTTCAACATTTTCAGATACAATTATTTTTCTGCATCAAGATATTTTAGTCAATGGTGATGGCTGAAAGTAGTAATGTATTCTGTATGTTGGCTGTTGAGGATAAGTTGGATGGTACCAATTATCCATTATGGGCTTATATGATGCACCATGTCTTCGTTGCAAAAGGACTATAGAACATTGTGCAGGGTGTTGAAAGACGTCCCGTTACACCTACGAATACAAGTACTGCAAATACAAGTATTGAAGATGAGGCTCGTGTTGCTTATCTCTGAAAACAGTTGGAGAGTGAGCACGTGAATAAGGTGATTCTATGGACAATTTTCTGACAAAGATCAAGGATTTGAAGGAATAGGTTATTTCTGTTGATCAAGTCCTTCCTAACAGTTCACTTGTGGAGGGCGTTCTGAATGGTCTTCAGGACTCATATTAGAGTTTTGCTTCTACTCTTTGTTTGATGATGAAAGGCAATCCAAATGCCTTAACATTTGAAGAGTTAGTTTATGTTCTGTTACAGGAAGATCAGTCTAGGTAGAATAGGTCTATTATGCATGTTGCAGATCAAGCTTTCCTGGCTAGTCAGAAGGGCAAAGGAAAATGGAGCTCTTCTACTAGTAAGAAAAAATTTGCTAATTCTACACAATGGAGGAAGGAAGACAAAGATGAGAAGAAATAAAAAAAAGTAGAAATTGTTTTGCAAATATTGTAAAGCAAATGATCATGTCATTAAGAATTGTCCAAAACTAGCTACTAAAGAGGCAAAGAAAAAAGAGGCCACAATGGTTGTTGCAGAGGCCTCTACACCAAAAACAGAGTGTGCTAATCTTGTGCAGGATGAAGAATGGGCGTTTACTATTGTTTGTAGTTTTGACCCATCTTCTCATGAGCAATGCATGTCTGTAGTAGACTCATATGTTTGATACTTTGATATTGGGGTGACCAAACATATTGCCTCGCAGTGCAGTTTCTTCTCTTCACTCGAGGTTACCCCTATACTGTTACATGCGCAAACAACTCCTCTTATCCTATTATGAGAGTTGGTAAGATCATTCTGACTACTACTGATGGTAGTCCTTTCACTTTGTTAGATGCTTTATTTGTGCCAAGGATCAAGAAGAATCTATTATCAGTTTCGACTTTATCCAAGATTGGTTTGGTTGTGAAATTTGATGATGACAGGTTTGCAGTTCATGATCTGTCAAATGGTGAAGTGATTATTGCTTCTAGCATTTTATCTTGTGGGATGTATAAGCTCATAGATGATGAAAAAGTTATGAATGATTCAGCATGTGCAGTACATGATTCTCAGGCTATGTCAGATACAAAGCTTTGGTCGTCTGAATTTTGCTAGTTTGCTACACCTGTAGAAATCTGAAATGGTGTCATCTTTGCCCAAACTTGAGGCACCTAGAAAACATGTTTGTGAAGGCTGTATTTTGGGCAAACTGGAGTGTTCCTCCTTTCAAAAGATGGTTCAGGTCGGGCTACTAAAAAATTGCAGCTTGTACATAGTGATGTCTATGGTCCTATGCAGACATCTTCTTTTGTGAACTATCTTTACTTCGTGACTTTCATCGAGGAGTTTTTTAGGCATGCATGGGTATATCCACTCGAAGCAAAGTCCGAAGTGTTTTTGGCTTCAAACAGTTTTTGGTTTTGGTTGAAAATCTGTCAGCATGTAAGATGGCCACCCTCCATTCTGATCGAGGGGGGGGAATATATGTCTTTTGACTTTAATGCATTTCTGGTTGAATGTGGGATAAAACATCAGTGTACAATGCCATATACACAATAGAATGGAGTTGTTGAACGGAAGAACATGTCACTCATGGACATGGCGAGGTGTATGGTCAAGAGCCAAGCTTTACCACATAGTTTCTAGCTTGAGGCTATCATGTGTGCAACATATGTACTGAATAGGTGTCCCACTAAAGCGCTGCAATCTATCACTCCATGTGAGGCTTGGCATGATCGCAAGCCATCTGTTACTCATCTAGGTGTTTTTGGTTGTTTGGAATATGCATTAGTGTCTGAACAACATCGTAGAAAAATGGATGATAAACCAATAAAATGTATTTTTGTTGGGTACAGTTCTAAAAGAAAAGGGTATCATCTATATCATCCACAAAGTAAATGCATTTTGGTTGGCCATGATGTTGTTTTTGTGGAAGATGCTATTCATTCCTTACTTTCATGTACTAAGGAAACATCTGTTAGCTCCAAAGCCATGTATTATACTTTGCTGCCTCTTTTTATAGGTGGAAAGTCTAGTGCTGGTCCTAATGAGGTAACTTCTCCGCCTTTGCATGTTTCATATGATGATACAGATCATTTCATTTTTTATGCAAATTTACATGATGCACTTGTTGATAAGAGAGTTGATATTGAGCAGGAAAAATCTATGCCAAAATGGCTGGTGTAGACTTTGCGTGATAGCAAATTAGATGCACCTTTGTCATACCGTACTTCTTCAAGCTCTCATACTGCCTCTTTTGCATCAGATTGCTATGCATGGCTACGTCTAGTCTCTGTGATGAGAATGAGCCTCTTTCATTTGATGAAGCACAAAATTCAGAAAATTGGATGGCTGCTATGCAATCTGAATATGATGCTATAATGAAGAATGGTACGTGGTCTTTATGTGACTTGCCTCCTGGCAAGAAGGCCATTGGCGCTAAGTGTGTTTAGAAGCTCAAGTGTAAGCCTGATGGAACAATTGACAAGTATAAGGCTAGGCTTATTGAAAAGGGTTATGCACAAGAAAGAGGCATTGATTTTGATGAGACCTTTACACCTACGTGCCATATGACTACTGTTCGTAGCATCTGTGCACTTGCAACCCATCATGGTTGGAATGTACATCAGTTGGACATTAAAATTGCATTTCTTAATGGAACTTGCATGAAGAAGTGTATGTTTTTCAACCCCATGGATTTTGGCAAAAAGGGCATGAAAACCAAGTTTGTAGGTTAAAGAAGGCATTATATGGTCTAAGGAAGCACCACGTGCTTGGTATGAAAAGATACATTCCTATCTCATTGCACATGGTTTTCAGAACAGTTCAACTGAAAGCACCTTATATATTAAGCGTGCTAATGATGTGCTTCTGCTCATTGTTGTCTATGTTGATGACATGCTACTCACTCGTCCTATTGAGAAGCATATTTTTGATTTTAAGGCTGATTTGCATGCCTCATTTGAGATGTCTGATTTGGGGCATTTGCATAATTATTTGTGCATTCAATTTATGCAAGTTGATGGTAGAATGGCTGTGTCAAAGGAAATATATTGACACATGATTGTAGTGTTTTGGCCTTGAAGATTGTAAGCCTATTGCCACTCCTATGGAGACATGTTTATGATTGAGTCCTCATGAAGCTCGAGATGCATTTGATGTTGTCCTCTATCAACAAGCTATTGGACGCTTGATTTACTTATGCATTACTCGGCCACATATTTGTTGGAGTTAGATATGAGTGGAAGCATGCAGACAACACAAGGAAGAAGAAGAAGCTTGGAGCACAACACACAATGTTGAATGTATTATCAATAGAATGTACAAAGATAAGTAGCCCATTAGGGCAATAGCCGTATATACAAACCGGGGGAAAAAAACCTCCTAAAGAGGGAAAAAAAGTGCCCCGGTGGTCCTAGAGTGTTCACACACATCACTACCTATATATATCAACAAATCCCCCTTGGAAGTGATACGGTGAACAAGGAGCTGGTACTCATGTATAAGGAAGTGCCAAGCTATGTGGAACCAGTCCACAAAAGGAAGTAATCCCAAAGCTTTGCGGAAAGCTTCAACCTTCTCCCTAGGTAGAGCCTTCGTAAAAAGGTCTGCAATGTTCTCCAGCGTGGGCACATATGCCAAGCTAATCTCCCCAATAGAGAACCTCTCCTTGACATAATGATAATGCACCTCAATGTGCTTAGTGCAAGCATGGAACGCAGGGTTCATCGCAACTGCCAATGTGCTATGAGTGTCAGTGAAGATGGTGGTGGCAGAAGACTGAACAACACCCAAATCAGCCATAAGGCGTTTGAGCCACACACACTCAACCCAAAAGCTGCCCTATACTCAACCTCACAATTGGAAGTGGCCACAGTAGGCTGCTTCTTGCTCAACCAAGATATACATGAGCTACCAAGCATGAAGCAAAAGCCACAGGTGGACACACCAGTGTCATAGCTACCAGCCCAATCACTGGCAAAAAAAGCATGCAAATCTGGAGGTAGTGATCCCCCCTTGGGATAAAACAATCCAAGTATCCGGGTACCACTCAAGTAGCGAAAGATGCGCTTAACTGCCTACCAATGCTTAACACCTGTGCAATGCATAAACCTGCTCATCTATGAGACAAAAAACTGAATATCTGGCCAAGTAATGCATAAGTAAATCAAGCATCAACATCAAATGCATCTCCAACATCATGAAGACTCAATCATAAACCTGTTTCCATAGGAGTGGCAATAGGCTTACAGTCTTCAAGGCCAAAATGCTGCAATAATGTGTCAATATATTTCGTTTGACACAAATCCATTCCACCATCAACTTGCATAAATTGAATGCCCAAATAGTGATGCATATGCCCCAAATCAGACATCTCAAATGAGGCATGCAAATCAGCCTTAAAATCAGCAATATGGGTGTCATGCGGACCACTGAGCAGCATGTCATCAACATACACCACAATGATCAAAAGCACATCATTAGCACGCTTAACATATAAGGTGCTTTCAGTTGGACTGTTCTCAAAACCATGTGCAATGAGATAGGCATGTATCTTTTCATACCAAGCACGTGGTGCTTGCTTTAAACCATATAATGCCTTCTTTAACCTGCACACTTGGTTTTCATGGCCTTTTTGCACAAAGCCACGGGGCTGAAAAACATACACTTCTTCATGCACTTCACCATTCAGAAATGTTATTTTAATGTCCAACTGATGTACATTCCAACCATGATGAGCTGCAAGTGCACAGATGCTACGAACAGTAGTAATTTGGCAAGTAGGAGCAAAGGTTTCATCAAAATCAATGCCTCTTTCCTACACATAACCCTTTGCAACAAGCGTAGCTTTATACCTATCAACTTTTCCATCAGGTTTATGCTTCAACTTGTATACCCACTTAGTGCCAATGGCCTTCTTGCTAGGAGGCAAGTCACATAAAGACCAAGTGCCATTTTTCATGATAGCATCATATTCAGATTGCATTGCAGCCATACATTGTTTAGAATTTTGTGCTTCATCAAACGAAACAAGTTCAGTCTCATCATAGAGACTAGAGGTAGCCATAGCATAGCAATCTGATGCAAAAGAGGCACTATGAGAGCCTGACCGAGTACGATATGATAGAGGTGCATCTAATTTGCTACGCAAGGTCTACACCAACCATTTTGGCATAGTTTTTGCCTGCTCAATATCAGCTCTCTCATCAACATGTGCATCATGTAAATATGCATAAAAAATGGAATGATCTGCATCATCACATGAAACTTATAAAGGATGAGCTGTTTCCTCATTAGGACCAGCACTAGACTATCCACCTGTAAAAAGAGGCAACAAAGTATCATACATATCTTTGGAGCTAACAAATGTCTCCTTAGTACATGAAAGTAATCAGTGAATAACATCTTCCACAAAAACAACATCGTGGCTAACCAGAATGTGTTTAGTCTGTGGATGATAGAGACAATAGACTTTACTTTCAGAATTGTATCCAACAAAAATACATTTTATTGCTTTATCATCCAATTTTCTATGATGTTGTTGAGACATTAATGCATATGCCAGACAATCAAAAACACGCAAATGAGCAATAGATGGCTTGCGACCATGCCAAGCCTCATATGGAGTGATAGAATATAGCGCTTTAGTGGGACACCTATTTAGTACATATGATGCACACATAACAGCCTCAAGCCAAAAACTATGTGGTAAAGCCTGATTCTTGACCATACACCTTGCCATCTCCATGAGTGACCTATTCTTTCATTCAACAACTCCATTTTGTTGAGGTGTATACAACACTGTACACTGATGTTTAATCCCATGTTCAGCTAGAAATGCATTAAAGTTAGAAGACATATATTCCCTCCCTTGATCAGAACGGAAGGTGCCCATTTTACATGCTAACAGAATTTCAGCCAAAACAAAAAATTGTTTGAAGCACATAAACACTTCAGACTTTGCCTTCAATGGATATACCCATGCATGCTTGGAAAAATCATCGATGAAAGTCACGAAGTAAAGATAGTTCCCAAAAGAAGGTGTCTACATAGGACCACAGACATCACTATGTACAAGCTAGAATTTCTGAGTAGCCTGAAATGAACCATGTTTTGGAAAGGAAGAATGCTACATTTTGCCCAAAATACAGCCTTCACATACATGTTTACCGGGTGCCTCCAGTTTGGGCAAAGAGGACACCATTTCAGATTTCTACAATCGTAGCAAAATAGCAAAATTCAAATGACCAAAGCATGCATGCCAAAGCTTTGCATGTGACATAGCCTGAGTATCATGTACTGCACATGCCAAATCATTTACAGATCTTTCATAGTCTATGAGCTTATACAGTCCATGACCTAAAATGCGAGAAGCAATAATGATGTCACACATTTGACATATCATGAACTGTACATCTATCATCACCAAATTTCACAACTAAGCCAATCTTGGATAATGCAGAAAATGATAACAAATTTTTCTTGATCCCTGGCACAAACAAAGCATCTGACAAAGTGAATGAACTACCATGAGCAATAGTCAAAATGATGTTACCAACTCCCATAACAGGATAGGAGGAGTTGGTGCATGTAACAATATTCCCTGTAGGAGCAAGCTCGAGTGAAAAGAAGAAACTGTGCTGCAAGGTACTATGTTTGGTCGCCCCATATCAAAGTACCAAACATCTGAGTCTACTGCAGACATGCATAACTCATGAGAAGATGGGTAAAAAGTGCAAACAGTAGTAAACACTCATTCTTCTTCCCCCACAAGATTAACAGACTCTGTTTTTGGTGTAGAGGCGTGTGCAACAACCATTCTGACCTCTTTCTTCTTTGCCTCTTTAGCAGCTAGTTTTGGACAGATCTTGATGACATGATCAGTTGCTTTACATTATTTGCAAAACAATTTTTTCTTTTTTGATTTCTTCTCTTTGTCTTCCTTCTTTGAATGTGCAGCATTTGCAGATTTCTACTTACTAGTAGAAGAGCTTCGTTTACCTTTGCCCTTCTGGCGAGCCAGGAAAGCTGGATCTGCAATATGCATAATAGACCTGTTCTGCCTAGACTAGTCTTCCTACAACAGAACAGAGACTAACTCCTCAAATGAAAAGGCATTTGGATTGCCTTTCATCATCAAATGAAGAGTAGAAGCAAAACTCTGATATGAGTCAAGAAAACCATTCAGAATGTTCTGCACAAGTGAGCTATCTGGTATAACTTCATCAACAGAAATCATCTATTCTTTCAAATCCTTGATCTTTATGAGAAAATTTTCCATAGAATCACCTTCATTCATGTGCTCACTCTCCAATTGTTTTTGGAGGTAAGTAACACGAGCCTCATTCCTAGCCTAGTACAATGTAGTAAGTGTATCCTAAACATCCTTAGCTGTTTTGCAAGAGCAAATGTGAGGAATAATGGCACGTTTCACAGACAAAGCTATCAATGGATGTGCTTGAGCATCTTTGCCATCCCAACAAATTCTCTCTGTAGTAGGTGCAACAAAAACAATAGCACGAATAAGAATCTACAGAATATCATCATCTTTGACACCATCTCCATGAGCTCCAACACCTGTATTTGTAGTACTTGTATTCACATGTGTAATAGGATGTCTTTCAACACCCTACACAATATTCCATAGTCCTTTTGCGACCAAGACATGATGCATCATATAAGCCCATAATGGGTAGTTGGTACTATCCAACTTATCCTCAACAACCAACATACAGAATACATCACTACTTTTAGCCATGGCCGGTGACTAAAATACCTTGATGCAAAAAATTGACTGTATCTCAAAAAGTTGAACGGAACTACCTAGACGAATTCTGCTAAACCTGTAGCAGACTTCAAGACGCTTATAGTGGCGAACTGAAACTAGTATATACCTTTGGCACAAAAAGATGAAACAGCCTACACAAGCACTGTGATAGTGCATTTGGAGGCCAAAACGAGCTTAGATCGCGATTGCAACACTACAGAGCGAAGTGGTTTTGATCTCTGAAACACCTTGAGTATGCTTACCAAATTTCGTGCAATTCTGAGACTACAACCGGAGAGGTGTAGAAAAAACCCTAGATGAAGTGCCGAATTGCTTTGATACCAACTGTTGGAGTTAGACGTTTGCGGAAGCACACAAATAGCTCAAGGAAGAAGAAGAAGCTTGGAGCACAACACACAATGCTCAATGTATTACCACTAGAATGTACAAAGATAAGTAGCCCATTAGGGCAATAGTCATATATACAAGCCGGGGGAAAAACCTCCTAAAAAGGGAAAAAAAGTGCTCCCGCGGTCCTAGAGTGTTCACACACATCACTACCTAAATATATCAACAATATTCAGTTTTCTGTCTCACAGATAAACAGGTTTATGCATTGCCAAGGTGTTAAGCATTGGCAGGCGGTTAAGCGCATCTTTCACTACTTGAATGCACCCGTCTACTTGGGTTGTTTTATCCCAAGGGGGATCACTACAGCCACATTTGCATGCTTGTTTTTACTTTGAATGGGTTGGTTGCTATGACACTTGTGTGTCCACTAGTGGTTTTTGGTTCATGCTTGGTAGCTCATGCATATCTTGGATGAGCAAGAAGCAGCCTACTGTGGCCACTTCCAATTGTGAAGTTGAGTATAGGGTAGCTTTCACAGTGAGTGTTGAGTATATGTGGCTTAGACGCCTTATGGCTGATTTGGGTGTTGGTTAGTCTTCTGCCACCACCATCTTCACTGATAATCAGAGCGCATTGGCAGTTGCAAGGAACCCTATGTTCCATGCTCGCGCTAAGCACATTGAGGTGCATGATCGTTATGTTAAGGAGAGGTTCTCTGTTGGGGAGATCAGCTTGGCATATATGCCCATGCAGGAGAACATTGCAGAACTCTTCATGAAGGCTCTGCCTAGGGAGAAGTTTGAAGCTTTCTGCAAAGCTTTGGGCTTACTTCCTTTTGTGGATTGATTACACAGAGCTTGGCACTTCCTTATACATGAGTGCTAGCTCCTTGTTCACCGCACCACTCCCAAGGGGGATTTTTTGATATATTTAGGTAGTGATGTGTGTGAACACTCTAGGACCCCCGAGGCACTTTTTTCGCTCTTTAGGAGGTTTGTTCCCCCGACTTGTATATACGCCTACAGCCCTAATGGGTTACTTATCTTTTGTACATTCTAGTGGTAATACATTTAGTATTGTGTGTTGTGCTCCAAGCTTCTTCTTCCTCCTCGTGCTGTTCGCGTGCTTCCGTAGACGTCTAACTCTAACATCTACTATCGTCATCAATAAATGAAACATAATATCTTGATCCTACGAATCAAGGTTCTTGACTTGGCCTCCATACATCAGTATGTTGTAAGTCCAATAAGTTGTTGTAGATGTAGCCTTTGTGGTTGAATGGTTGTCTTTGTGCCTTGCCAATCTGACATGCATCACATCTGTTGATCATGTGTTGCTTTGATATGTTTGGCACTCCTAGAACACTTTGATCTCACAACTTGCTGAAATTGTGGAGACGATGATGGAGGTGATCTAACACCTTCTGCATGGATAGGTGAGGGTTGTGCTTCTTGTGTATTATTGTAAATTCATCATTCTGGTTTGTTAATGACTTGATCTCATCTCTGTATAGTGCCATAGTATTTGTTTTCTCTTCTAATATTACTTGAAACTTTGAGAACTTCTATTCACCTCCTTGGGTTTCGTGATATAAGAGTGGGTCACGGGCAGCCCTAGCTTCCTATAATCATCTCTTGAGTTCCTATTCTTTACCTAGTAACCCAAGTCCACTAGATCCTCTTTAAAGGATTGAGGAAACGCATTGGCGAGCTCGTCAAGACCTAGGATTTTACCTTTGGGGAGAGCATTAATGGCTTCCAAGATTTTTGTCCTTAATAAGGGGAGTATCAAGAAAATGCTCAACATCTTCACGGATTTTTTTTGGATGTGAAAATTTGAGATGAGGTCCATACAATCACATCCCAATGAGAAAGGTGATTTGACATCACGAGGAGTTGGTTGAAGTGATTGAAAATCAGCATGCAATTACCCTCATCTAAAGCACATTCAATGCCATTTTTGTGAATCATATAGGGAAGAACTTCTTTGCTTTGTTGCCTCTTTGGTGTGCACATTTCTTTTATCACTTTATCAACGTTGCCGGCCTACCACTCTTTAAAGAAAAATTTAAGTTTCTTCCTCTTGATTTCCTCTTTGTGTCTGAGAATGTTTCTAATCTTGAGAAGTCCTTATTGCAAGTAGGATTTCCCTTTGTAAACTATTGTCGCTATGTAAAAAAGATCCTTCTAGCCATTCAAATTCTTTGTATCTCATTTTGCGATCTATCCAAGCTGTTTTGGGTTTGATTGATAAAATTAATTCAAACCCTAGAAAGGGAGGAGTGATTGATGAAGATTTGCCTCCAAGCGAGTGATATTTTGTGTCAAACTCAGGGGAGAGATAAAATCATGGGATCATCATGGAACCACAGAGGTTTCCTACCCTTCCTAAAGGTCTTAAAAGATTTAAAAATTGGCAATTGGTCCAAAAGAGAAATTTCCATGCTTTGGGAGAGGGAGGGAAGACCTAGGTGCTTGATAATATTATGAGAAATGTAGCATCTACCAAGTCTAGCTTTGTGAAGACCGTCCCTAGACTGAAGGTTTGAACAAGAAAAATTCTGATAGCCCTTTACTTCAACCAGATTATGGTGAAGCTTCAGAAGGTCTAAACTCACCTTCTTCCATCCCTTGAATAACTTGAACTTTTCTACTCCCACCTATCTGAAAGAGCTTTCACCATGTTATAATCACCATAAAGGATGATATGTGAGGGAAAGGAATACATACACTATTACATGTTAGTTCTCTCCAATTCATGGTTCGGGTGTAAACAGAAGCAATGCTTTCAGCCCACCAAAAGAAGCCACAACCCATTTGTGGCATGGATGAGTTGAGATCTCCAAAAAGAAAGAGGACCAAAAGGTCTTGAAACCAATCATAGCGCAACCATAGCCATGGAAGTGGTCATTGGAGAGTCAACAATGTTGGATAGAGATGCTTTGCAACCTTTTCATGAGATCATCACATTCAATTTTCACTTCTTGAAGACATATAATATCTAGGGTTAATGCTCTTTCCCAAAGTTGTTCATGAATAATAGCTATTCTAGAGGAGTTAGTAAACCCCATGTTGTTGAAGGAAAGGAAAATAGTTTTCGATTGGGTTTGCCTATCTAGATCCGATTTTATCTCTATTTTTAATGTTTTTAATCTTTTAATTTTTTCTTACTGACTAAAACGCTAAGTGATTGTAACTTTCCCTTTATGGGGATCTTTCATGGGAATTATTGTGTCTAATTAGCCACTCAAACTTTTCTTATTAACTTTTAATGGGATCTTGCCAAGTGGCATGTGAAAGGCAAGTCAAAAAGCTGAAAACTAGGGTTTTAACTATGAGAGGCTTTTAGATGTCATATGGCCATGTCTTATATATCATTAGATATCTCTTGATGGGAACTTTAAGAAGGTGCAATAACAACTTTTAACAATTTCAAAAAAAAATCCATTTTTGGGAGATGATAGCGAATTTTAAGGTTTGATAGAAATTAGGGTTCATCCTCAATAATGACATTCTTTTCCAACACCTAAGATAAGATTAGTTGTCCCAATAATTAGTACGTTTGGATATGAGAAAAGGAAATTAAAAAAATTGCATGTTATCGAAGATTTTTGTTTTCTTATAAAATGCATTAAGTCATTAGCCTTATCAATAAGAATGATAATTAAAAGTGGATGCAAAACACATATGCAATGAAAGTTCTTGACTTGAATGATGAAAATTCTATTGTTAATCCCTCCTTAAGTTCAAGTTCATCTCTTTTGGCTAGGAAATGTGGAAAAAGGTGAAAGAGAGGAATAACAAAGGGGAAAATAGAGTTGCTCGGAGAAACTATACAACAATGTCCTAATCCTTTCAGAAATTATTGACCTCAAAATAAGCCTTGAATAAAGGATAGTGCTACCCTTGATTAAACATAAAGAAACCTGAGTAGCAATGTGCAAAAAATCATGTCAGAGAAGACATAATAGTGAAAGTCAAAGCTATGTAGGTCCCAAAGTCTGTAGTCCTAAAGTATGTAGGTTGGAATTGTCGTTGTAAAGGCCTCTACACCTTAAAAAAAAGTCTTCTAATCCAGTTTAGAATGAAAAATGGGCATTTACTACTGTATGCACTTGTAACCCATCTTCTCATGATCACTATATGTCTGTTGTAGACTCAAATGTTTGGTACTTTGATAGTGGGGAAACCAAACATATTACCTTGCAACATAGAATCTTCAATTCACTTTTGCCTACCCCTATAGGGAATACTATCACATGTGCTAACAACTCCTCTTATTCTATAATGGGAGTTGGTAAGAACATTGTGAATAATATTGATGGTAGTTCTTTCACATTGTTAGATGTTTTGTTTGTACCAAGGATCTAGAGAAATATGTTGTCTGTTTCAGCATTAGCCAATATTCGCTTGATTGTCAAATTTGTTGATGATAGATGTACAGTTCATGATCTCTCAAATGGTGATGTTATTATTGCTTTTGGAATTTTATGTCAGGGGCTATATAAGATCATAGAGTTTAAAAAATGTGTGAATGATTCAACATGTGGAGTTCAAGATTCTCAGGCTATCTCAGATGCAAAGTGTTGGCATGCACACTTTGGTCATCGGAATTGTTACTAGTTTGATATGCCCCTAAAAATATGAAATGGTTTCATCTCTACCCAAACTTGAGACACCTCATAAACATTTCTGTGAAGGCTGTGTTTTGGGCAAAATGCAGTGTTCATCCTTCCCAATAGATGGTTCAGTTCGAGCTGCTCATAAATTGCAGCTTGTTCATAGTGGTGTTTGTGATCCTATGTAGACACCTTCTTTTGGATGCTACCTTTACTTTGTGACTTTTATTGATGATTTATCCAATCATGAATAGGCGTATCCATTGAAAGCAAAGTAAATTGGGCACCCTTCATTCTGATCTAGGAGGGATATATATCTTCTGATTTTAATGCATTTATGGCTGAGCATGGGATAAAACATCAGTGTACACTGCCCTATACTCCTCAACAAAATGGATTTTATGAAAGAAAGAGTAGGTCTGGCATGGAGATGGTGAGGTGTATCATCAAAAGTCAAACTTTACCACATAACTTGTGTCTTGAGGCTGTTATGTGTGCAACATACGTACTTAATGGGTGTCCCACCAAAGCATTGCAATCTATCACTCCATATGAGACTTGGCATGGTTGCAAGCCATCTGTTGCTCATCTACATGTCTTTGGTTGTTTGGCATATGCACTAATTCTTAATCAATAACATAGAAAATTGGATGATAAAGCAATGAAATTTATTTTTGCTAGGTATAGTTTTGAAAGCAACGGCTATCCTGTATATTATCCAAAAATTAAACACATTTTGGTCGGTCATGATGTTGTTTTTATGGAAGATGCAATTCAACAATTACTTTCATGTGTCAAGGAGACCTCAGTTAGCACTATAGATGTATATGATACTTTGCTGCCTCTTTTTACACGTGGACAATCAAGTACTAGACCAAATGAGGCAATTTCACAACCTTTATAGGTTCCACATGATGTTGTAGATCATTCCATTTCTAATATAGATTTTAATTATTTTATTTTATTTCAAGTTTATTATGCATAAGAAAATGCACCATAAAATATTCAAAAAAAAAAGAGAGAGAAAAGTGAAAAAGAAAAAGAAAAATTAGAAAATAAGAAAAAAATGCAAGCTTTTGGTTAGTGTTGCAATGTACTGGCTGTATCTATTGCATCTATTGCAGGTGACATTTATTAGTTTTCTTTAGAGTGTGATGCATACATACTTTTCATGGAATTATCTTAAAATAAAAACTATTGTAGTGGTTGGTTCTTTCAATATTACCCTCATTTTCACATACCTTTCATAGTCTCGTGGACTTTCCATAGTGCCTTTTGAGGAGTTGTCCACCATTATAGATTCTAGTTCCCATGAACGTGACCTATATTACATTCCTCTCCCACCACTAGTAAATATAGTCAATCTTACCCATGGCCATCGGTTGAGAGGTTTTGACACTCCATTGGTAGATAGAAAGTATGTGTATGTAGTTGATTATGTACTTCACACTATCTTTTGATATAAAAGATGAATGTGAAAGAAGCCAACTCCATAAACACCCACAACCAAGATCCTGGAACATGAGCCACCGACAATAAAAGGAGACTTATATCTCAATAATGGGCCATGGCATAATGATTTGAGATCACCTCATCCCCATCTGAGTTAGATTGCTAGTAAGAAAGGTCACCTGCAAAATGTCCATACATTGAAGCACATACACAACAAGGTGACTATGATCTATTGAGAGAGATGCAACAATAACCATCGACTACAAAAGCCCTCACCCATATGTATCCCCTAACTTTAAGTGACAAATCATTAGCCACAACCATACAAAATCAAACAATGGAGATCAGTAGGTGAATTCCATAAATGCCTCCAAGAATTCCTGGTGTTTCCATATCCACTTTGCAACATGCAAGAAGAAATGGCTCAACACCACCTTCTATTCTTGAGGGTTCTATCCATAGTCGCCCCCACCCTACATGCACATTAAACAAAACCTACACACCAATGGAATCCATGGCCACACCACCACTTTCAATGGGAGCAAAGCTTCAAGATATTTATATGGCTATGATAAGAAGTAACATTGAGATTTTGGAGTGCAAAAGCAATAGTAGCCACAATGAGAAGCAGTTGGCATATGTGCAACTCAGGTAAACACCTTGTAGAAGTGCAAAGCAACAAGAGCCTCACTCGATTTCTTTTGGCTCTTGCTATTCTTCCTTGAACTTTTAATGGTCCTTCTCATGCCTTTAGCTGCGTCCAACGAGGCAGCTAAAAAACATCTAATATAAGATCAGTTTTTAATATGATTTCTTCCTTATAGAAATTATGCCAAGAATCGTATAAGTGAGATTTGGACATGAATAAAGCTGAACGGAGAAGATGGGACGATGGAAATTTTAATCATCCCCAAATTTTTATCTGAATAGGATGGTAATAGAAGGCCTAGACAACGTACCTATTTTTTATTTAATGATATTTACATTTTGGATTATACAATGAAATATTTTTGGCATATTATAAGTCTTGGGGAAACCTCACTTGAGAACCATCTCAAGCAACTTAAATCATCATCTCAATCTTCACAATCATTTAAGCTTGGATGTTTCCTTTTCACTTAAGTTAATCATGGGACTAATCTTATCAAGTATAGTGGAATTTCTTCAAACAATTCCTTTCATGAAACATATATTCTCTAGAGTGTAGAATTACATTGCTCTACAAAACATTCAGACCAATCCCACAAAAAAATATCAGTAGAATGATGATCATTGAGTATCAAAATGCAGCTAGATTTTGATAAAGTTGGAACCGTTATGTTATAAATTAACTTGATGATTGTATTTGAGATCACGTATGGAAAATTGACATAATCTATATGAAAACACACACACACACACACACACACACGCATCTTCTCTACTTGATGGATTTCCTTTCTCTAAGCTTTCGAAATTTAGCAGCACTATGCTAGGTAGTGTAAATGAGCTTCTGTTCACATAATACTAGATTTATATACGATGTTAATTTTAAATATAAACTTATTGAAATATATGATGTTAATTTGAATAATAAAGTCTTTATTTGTCGAGTATGACCTGCAAAGATATCAAGTAAGAAAAGCATACCATATAATTATTGGGATGAATAAACATCATGTATGTAGAATTCAGGGTACATGTATAAAAGTACTACTAAAAGTTTTACATGCATTTGTGTTTAATTTTTTTAATTATTTTAAAACTCCACGGAGGAAAAATAAATGCTATCAAGTAATCTCACCGGTTTTATCAGGCATTCAAAGAAATATACAAGACGAGAAAATTTGTTATCATGGATATATATATATATATATATATATATATATATATATATATATATATATATATATATATATATATATATATATATATATATATATATATATATGTATATGATCAGATATGTGTGATTTATAACCGATGTTTGTTTATGTATGCCTACTTTATTATTTTTTAAGATTCGCACGTGTGCTTCACCTCAAGTTCATTCATACACGTGTGCAAGATTATGTGTGTTGGGCTCTTATACACATACACACAAACAAAAAGTAACTTTTTTTTTTTTTGGTCATACTATGGCTTTTAGGTGGAGGATGAAGATGCAAAGGTTGAGACAAAAAGATCAATCAAAGGCGGCATGAAAAAACAGAGACAAAAGAAAATCAAAGTCGACAAAGAGAACAGTTCAACATAATCATAATGTATTGTGGATGTGTGATGAAATGGTAATTATATATTTCTTTAAGAACACCATTGCGAATTCGAATGCAACACATAATGTTGGAGAAAATGATCATCCAATATGACTGTAATTTCGTATTTGATTCATATGAGTATGGTTTGCAACAAGGTGCCACATCCGATTTTACGCATAATCATACCTAGTCAATTATCTATTCAAACATTAGTCATCTTTCTTTTTTAACATACAATGAATTAAGAGGCACACACACCTGATGCCGTAAGGTAGAGGCACCCATCTTGGGGAACTCATGGATATGTCCAGCCAAGATTTAAACTCGGGACTTCCTCCCATAGCTTCAAAGTATCAGTCAGTAGGCTATGCAGACTTGGACAACATGAATAATCTTGCACCTTTCCATGGCCTTACAAACTTCCTAAAAAATACAGAGATTACTTTATCTTTCCATCGTTCCATCTAAATATAAATATTTTTTCTTGTTTCAAGCTTTTTTGTGTAACATTATCTTCCCCTTTAAAATCATTTCAATCTAAAAATGAAGATAGGAAAGAAATTCTTTAAATGATCCTCGAGTTGCTTTCCGTGAAACATTTGATCTCTTCAAATACATGGACTCTTGCCCTTCTCGAATTCGCATCTTTTCTGAATAATTAGATATAGTGTTAGCTTGAGCTTCTATGTACATTCACTTGGTAATATGTTTGGTGTTGTTGTGCTCCAAGCTTCTTCTTCTTCCTTGTGTCGTTCATGTGCATTTACAAACCTCAAACTTAGACAATTGGTATTAGAGCAGGTCATCACTTCATAGAGGGTGTCATCAACACCCCTCCAATCACAGTCTAAGAATCACATGAAAATTGCCAAGCATACTCAAGGTGATCAAGAGTTCAAAATAGCTTTGCTGTGTGGCATCAAAATTTTGATGTGAGTTTGTTTTGGCCTCTGAACACACTATCATAGCACATGTGCATGCAATTTTGTCCATTTGTGCCAAACATATATATATAGGATTTAGTTTGCTAGTAGAAGCATCTCAAAGTCTTCTACATGGTTAGCAGAGCTCAGGAGGGTGGTTTTGTTTAGCTTTCTGAGATACAATCATTTTTCTACATTAAGGTTTTTAGTTAGTGGCTATGGCTGAAAGCAATGATGTATTCCATATGTTGGCTATTGAGGATAGGGTGGATGGTACTAATTAGAAATTGTGGGCATATATGATGCATCATGTATTGGTAGCAAAAGGGCTATGAAATATTATGCAAGGTGTTGAAAAACATCTTACTACACCTGTAAATACAGTTATTCAAGGTGATGCAGATGGTGTTGAAGATGAAGATCTTCAAATTCTTGTTTGTGATGCGGTTCCTGTTGCACCTACTATAGAGCAACTCCTCGGGATGGCAAAGATGTTAAGGTACATGCACTTGATAGCTTTGTCTATCAAGCCTACCATTATCCCTCACATTTGCACTTATAAAATAACACAGGATGCTTGGGATACACTTACCCATCTATACTAGGCAAGAAATGAGGCTCGTGTTACTTGCCTCTGAAAATAGTTAGAGAGTGAGAATATGAATGAAGGTGATTCTATGGATAGTTTTTTGACAAAGATCAAAGATTTAAAGAAGCAGTTGTTTCTATTGATGAAGTCTTGCTAGATAGTTCAGTTTTACCAAGGAGACCTCAGTTAGCACTAGAGATGTGTATGGTACTTTGCCACCTCTTTCTACACGTGAACAATCAAGTACTGGTCCAAATGAGGCAATTTTACAACCTTTATAGGCTCCACATGATGATGCAGATCATTCCATTTCTAATACAGATTTACATGATGCACTTGTTGATAAGAGGGATGACATATAAGAGGCTAAAACGATGCCTAGATGGTTGGTGCAAACTTTGAGAGATAGCAAATCAGATGCTTCTATATCATATCGTACTCATTCAAGTTGTCATAATGCGTCCTTTGCATAAAATTTCTATGGAATGGCTACCTCTTGTCTTTGTGACGAGAATGAGCCTATTTTTTCTTATGAAGCACAAAATTCAGAAATGTGGATGGTTTCTATGCAATTAGAATATGATGTGATTATCAAGATTTGTACTTTGTCTTTATTTGATTTGCCTCTAGTCAAGAAGGCCGTTGGCATTAAGTGGGTATAAAAGCTGAAACATAAGCGTGATGGAATAGTTGATAGCTATAAGGCTAGGCTTATTGCAAAAGATTATGCTCAAGAGAGAGGCATTGATTTTTATGACACCTTTGCACCCACATTTCCAATGAACACCGTTCATAGCATCTGTGCACTTGCAGATTCTCATGGTTTGAATGTACATTAGTTGGAAATTAAAATGGAATTTAGGTGCCTAACATGAAGAAGTGTTTGTATTTGAGCCCTATGGTTCTATGCAAAAAGGGAATGAAAACAAAGTGTGCAAGTTGAAAAAGTCGTATGGGTTGAAGCAAGCACTACATGCTTGGTATGAGAATATAGATGCCTACTTGATTGCACATGGTTTTGAGAATAGTCCAATTGAGAGCAAGTTATATGTTAAGATTTACTACTGATCATTCTTGTGTATGTTGATTACATGCTACTCACTGGTTCTAATGAGAAGCATATTGCTCAGTTTAAGGCAGATTTGCATGCCTCTTTTGAGATGTCAGATTTTGGACATTCACATCATTATTTGGGAATTCAATTTATGCAATATGATGGGGGAATAGCTTAGTGTCAAAAAAATATGTTGACATATTATTGCAGCATTTTGGCCTTGAATTTCGCAAATCTATTGCCACTCCTATGGGAACATGTTTACAATTGAGTCTTGATGATGCTAGAGATGCATTTGATGTTGTTCTTTATCAATAGGATGTTGGATTCTTGATTTACTTATGTACAATTGGGCCTGATACTTAGTTTGATGTCTCTCACATGAGCACGTTTATGCATTGCCCAAGTTTCAAGCATTGATAAGCAATTAAGTGCATCTTTCCCTAGTTGAGTGGTAACTGGCTACTTGGATTGTTTTATCCTGATGGGGGATCATTATTGCTAGATTTACATGCTTTTTCTCACTCAGATTTAGTTGAACGCTATGACACTTGTATGCCCACTAGTGATTTTTGCTTCATTCTCGATAGCTGATGCATATCCTGGTTGAGCAAGAAGTAGCCTACTATAGCCACTCCTAGTTGTGAGGTTAAGTACAAGGAAGCTTTCGTAGTGACTATTGAGTGTGTGTGACTTAGATGCCTTTTGGCTAATTTGGGTGTTGGTTGGTCTTCTACCACCACCTCCTCAATTACTTCCACTACTGAAACTCTTAGTCAATCAATTGAGACTACCTGCTAGACACCTCCTCAATCACACACACATGTCATGTCACCATTGAGAACATTTGAGCCGATTCTAATAACAATCACAGAACTATCCATCACCTCGAACCTGGTTGCTACCACAATGCCCATCCATGATATCATTGTCACATACACAACATTTTTATTTCCATGATAACCCATTATATAATATTAGTATTTTGCATCCATGAGCTTATTATCAGAACCATTAGTCGTTCACTACACCTCCACCACATCCCATATTCCACCACCAACTGCACCTTACCCACATCCTCTCCAACCCAGCATTGCCCCAATTCCATGCCATTAGGGGAAAGTGTCGTTTTATCCCAAGCTCCTCTCTTCCCTTTTTATGTACCATCATATTTCCAACCTCTTTCCACTTCGACACAATTTTTGTTCAGCACCACAAGCATACCACTACACACCACAACCACCATATCACTATTTTACTATTAAAGACACTCACACCAACATGAACGATCCTATGGACATCTCAAATCCACTCATTGCACCTCCCCCACCCCCATAGTACCACAATTCCCTATCCCCTCTCCACCAACATCACCTCCACCCACTATTGTATTTCTCACTACATCCGCTCTCCCCATCCCCCCTACATACAACACATTAAACATCGCATCCACCTTTCCTGCATCGAACATTGATTCCACCATCTTGATGATGATAAGTTGTGCCAAACAATTACACCAAGAGTACATATTGATGGAACACCAAAACATAGTGCTATAGGACCAATTGACCCATCTACAAGAAAGAATCTTAGCTCTGGTCGCTACTACTAATGATATGATACAAACACAATATAATGCTCTACAATAGGCACACACATAGCTAGATGCATATGTACATGAGCTTTACATACAAGCCATCAGTGACATGGAACACATGCTATTCACACAAATGGAAAGAAATGCCAAGCTCAACAACAACATGACCTTACTAAGAAGGCATTTAGTAGTAGAAAAAAGAAGAAAACAAGAGGCTACAACAACAGAATATAGAGAACCTAGAGGCTTCCATTGAGAACATGCTTGATGCCCCTACCAGCCCATCAAAGCTCCAAGAAGTTCCTCTAGAGAGCATCCGAATCATTTTTTAAGATTACACCAACCTACTAGAAGTGCATGGTAAGCTAACTAAAGAGGCTAACCAACTACAAGGGCAACGACCTATAGGACTGCCAACACCACCAACAAATAGTCCCTAAATAGACCATGTTCACTTCAGAATCTGTTGACATTTTCAATCTCCAGAATCAAATAATCAAGTTGCAAGCTAGGCTCCAACAATATGAGAGGCCAATGTCACCACTTGAGGCTGCAGAAGTAGAAGCAAAAGTTGAGATCCCAATAGACTTAACATTTGAAGAAGAATAGAAACCTCAACCGGCACCACAAGGTAGGGTCACAGAAGAAGGACAAGACACACATGAGCTACATATGCTAGCATGGATGAAACACATAGAACAAATTGGCAAGGTTCAAGGGGAATGCATGGAGTTCTAAGTTTTCTCAATTATGACTATTGAAGACAATTTGAAACAATTTCTAGAGGCAATTCAAACCGGGGGAAAACATCACAAGTCAAACATTTCGTCACCACCTAAGATGTTGCAGAGCATACTACCTAGGCTTCAGCCCAATGCAAAGAATAATAAGTATAGGGGAGAATATATCTGTTATTAGTCGAAATAGCTAGTGGGATGATGGGTCCAATAAAATCTAACCACCATTTTTGGAAGGGTTCCAAAGGAAGGACTGGTTGGAGAGGAAAATGGTGATGATGCAAGGGCTATCCCATACACTGACAGACATCACATTACTTTACATAAGCATAAACATCATGCTGCATTGTAGGCCACCAAAAGCCACTTTGCATGATTTCTTTGTAAGTTAAGTCTACAAAAAAATATCCACTAGATGGAAGAGAATGAGCCATCGCAACCACGAAAGAAACTTCATGCGTGGGGATACATCTTAGAAAGACCCTGGAAGGATCTACATAATACAATTGGCCGGCAATAATACAAAACCAATGACTATAAATAGCTAATTTACGATGAGCTGTGTTAGACACCAAACCCGATGGACACCTAGTAGTGACAAAAATCATTAGAGTATCATAGTAAGAGTCGGCAATCGGTAAAGCAGCCTCTGATGCACTTGGTGTGGTGGTTGAATAAATCATTGGAGAAGAATCATCCACCCCACTTGGAGGTTCACTGAAATCTAGTCTAGATAGATAGTCTGTGATGGCATGTGGCAAATCTCGTTAGTGTACAACATCACATTCACATTCCTACAGCAGTAGTACCCAGCAAGCAAGCCGTCCAACCAGATGTTGGTACCGGACTAGGTACACTAGTGAAGCATGATCTACATGAAAGGTAAAATTACTGCCAAGTAAATAGTGCCAAAAGTTTTTAATGGAGTATATTAATCCCAAGCCTTCCTGCTCAATTACAGACTACTGAAGTACGATGATGGCTAGCATAATAAATAGGTCCGTATCATTTATCCTTCCATTGCATTAAGACACTACCAATGGTGATGTTAGATGTGTCAACAAAAACATGGAATGGTAATTGCTAGTTGGGTGCCTGCAAGAATGGAGCTTGCATAAGGAGACTTTTGAGGCATGCAAAGCTCAGTTAGCATTCGTCAGTCCAACAAAATTTGCAAGAAGACATTGTGGCCAGCTGGGTGAGCGGAATAGTTAAATGAGCAAGCCACTAGAGATGGCAACCATGCCAGTGGATATGGCCCAGGAAATGCATGACTTCTTTAGGTGTTTTCGATAGAGGTCATCTAAGATCACTTGGACTTTATCTGGGTCCACTTGAATGCCTTGCTTAGAAATAATATAGCTTAGGAGTTTTCCACAAGAAACCAAAAAAATAGACTTATTAGGGTTCAAACACAGAGGGTATCCTGTGCATCTTGAAAAGCAACACTGAAGATGCTGTAAATATGCAGAAGTGGCACCAGACAAAGAGAAGTCATCCACATACACTCTCATGAAACACGTCAAGTAAGGTGAGAATATCTCTCCCATACAACACTAGAAAGTGCTAGGTGTGTTGCACAAGCCAAACCACATAACAATACATGCATACACTCCCCAATTAGTAATAAAACCGATTTAGGAATATCTACTTCAGCCATTCAAACCTGATTGTACCCACTATAGCCATCTAAAATGAGTACATCTCTTAGCCAGCTACATCGTCCAGCATACTATACAAGAATGGCAATGGAAAAGGGCCAGGCACTATAGGGGCATTCAATTTTTGATAGTCAATGCATATACGTAACCGCTTGTTCTTTTTAAGGACTATCATTATAGGCAAAATCCATTAAGTGTTCTCCATGGGGACAAGAAATCCAACTTTCTATAGTCTATCTAATTCCTCCTTGACCTATTGGGCATAGTTAGGATTTATGCAATAACTCTGTTGTTTAACCATCCGATTTTAAAACAACGTGGTGCTAGCAAATGTGAGGATCTAAAACCCTCATGTCCCTACAATCCCAAGCAAAGAAATCTGTAAATTCTTTTAGTAGATTGAGCAATTCTTCCTGAGAAGCAAGAGCCAAGCCAGCTTTGATTTTAACTGGACATGGATTAGTATCATCACTCAGGTGGCAAGTTACTAGCTAGGCTTCCGGCACATAAAATTGCCATATAGTGAAGGGATTATACCTACATTGGAATAGATGTTTAATATCCATAGGTTCTACGAGTTTCATAGTCTCACTAACAACATCACTCACTAGTGATTGTACCATAGAGGCCATCCAAGACCATTGGTCCATCACCGATTGGAGATCTATTGTTCCCATAGAAAGTGAATCCTAATTTACAGTAAAAGAATGGCTTCCTCCTTGTCATCATGCAAGCCGTCTAACATATGCACAGGCTCCGCTACATATATACGTGCATGAATCTCACAGGGTTTCATGTCATCTAAAGGGACCACATATTTACGGTCGTTGCACTGAAAGATAAGTTCGTGTGAAGACTAATCTTGCAAAACCTTGGCTTGCTTAAGCCAAGGTCGATCGAATAGTAAATTATAATCCAAGCTTGATTCAGGTAAGTCCATGACAATGAAATTAATTTTGAATACTGCACACTGTAACGTGATAGAGAAATTACGTACTAGTCCTACCGGATGGACTCTTGGCTGATCAACCATGCGAACAGAAAAGCTAACAGGTTTGATATGATTCTAGCCAAGCTCTTTGCAAATTACCATGGTGGCAATATTAAATCTTGATCTGCTGTCAATTAGCACTTGCAAAAACTTATGATTCTTATACCAAACAGTGTGTGGCTGGTGCCCATGTGGACATTGGGTCAATCTGCTATTTGAATTGTTGTACTGATGCCAAGAACTCGGGTGAGTAACTATCCCAAGGAATGGTAATCAATGCTTTAGCTAGAATATCCCATGCCACACTTGGATTGGGCACTTTTGGTGACACTTTTGGTGAGGTTACTAGCAGTGCTTGTATTGACCATTGTGCAGATGCTGCTGATTGATCAACTTTCTATCGCATTATGGGTATGGGCTCAGGGAAAATTGGTCATTCCTCTATAGCTCACTTGGATGCTTTGACAAATGTGCATTGTTGTTCCTTTAACCTTGACTCAAACACTTCGGTAGCCAGTGGAGGGTTTTACCGGATCCGGTTTGCACTCTTGTGGTTTACATATCTACTACCATGATATAGACCATATTTGCCATTGGACTCTACCTATCTTTTTTTCATTTGTCATACTCATGAGTGTACTTAGAATGATGATGTATGTGGCCTACCTCACCGTAGAAATGGCATTGAGGTGGAGGTAAAGTCGTACTATTACTTGTTTGCCCCTCAGTTCCACCGAGTTTGACCAAAATGTCTTATCCTAGGTCCTTGTAATTAGTGTAAATTGGATAGGTCACATTCCTCAAATGAGGTGGTATGTAGCTGGTGGTTGATTATCCTTGCTCTTGAAGAATCACATTAATAGCTAGTATATTCTATGTCTTTGGATTGTATGGGTAGGTATCTATTGAATGGCTAGCAGTATCGTAGATAGTGCAGTAGACTTGATTAAGGGTGCAGTTCATTGCTACATGTCCAAGGTTTTTACATTTTGTGCAATAAACATGTTTCAATGGATCACCATTTTTAGTTTTTGTTGGAATTTAACCACTCCTTATCTTTTGTGAAGCTGCCAACCTTATGCTCCAACCGTAGAGCCATAGCTATGATTGCATCTAAGGTCATTCTTCCAATGCAATGAATAATCATAACCTATTTTAACTGAGGATTTAGTTCATTGATAAACCACTAAGTAATTACATCATTTGGGAGATTTGCATGGGCTTCAGGCAATTTTCATAAGCATGCAGAACAAAGTGGCATATTTCTTACACACTCTGATGCATTTTCTACCATTTATTTTGTAAATAGTCAAATACCTCTACTGCATTTTTCTTTAGTCTAAAGTGTTGTAAGAAGGCATTCTTGACATCATCATATGGTTAGAAATGGTTAATGTCATACTCGTTTAGCCAATGTGCTACTTCATTCACTAGGGTTGATTGGAACACTATGGCCTTGTATGTGGAGTCCTCCTAGTTGTTCAATACTGCATAATTAATCTCAAAAGTTTGCACGTGCGCGTCTAGGTCATCATCACAAAAGCCATCGAATTTTACATAGGTGAATCCCACACTAGATTGCCTTCGATGATCACCCTGTTGTTGTTGCTATTGTTGTTGATTCTAGTTGTCAGTCATGACTTTTGGATTGGGGTCTACTAGATCGTTCTGTCGTGCGTAGTCCAATGGACTCGCCGTGCATCTTTGCCACACCATGGAATGACATGTTTTACAACACTTCTCATATTAATATGAAAAAAGGCTACAACTATTAAGCCATTACGGTGCTTCATCAAAATATTTACATATTTACAAAATAATAATCCGGGTGCCAAACAAGCTTAGTATTGCTAAGTGTAGTGTACAAATAAAGAATTTAGAGAAAGCCAACTATCAACCATGGAAATTTAGAGTTAGCAACTACCTTATTGGTAAAGGATTGTGGGGATTAGTGAGTGGCATAGAGCCAATCCGTCATGTACACGATCCACCACTTGAAGGAAAGGTTAGTTCACTTAATGAATGGATAGAGAAGGATATGAGAGTCATATTGCATGATACAGAATATAAAAGACTTGGAAACATTCAAGAAGGTTTGGGTGACCTTGGAGAGATTGTACTAACCAAGGAAAGGAAGATTCAGCTCAAGAATGAACTAAATAATTCTAGGAAAGCACCAAGCACTAACATAAATGAGTACATTTTGAATGTTGAAGACTTGTAGATGCCCTAGGTTCAATTGGGAGCCGAATTGAAGATGGCGATCTTGTCACTTAGATTATCAATGGCTTGAGAGAGGATGAAAGGTGGAAAGAATTCACCACATCATTGTATGTGAGTGATTCCCAACCAAAATCTGATTAATTAGTGACATTGATGGTGAGCAAGGAGATTAACCAAGGCAGTTCACAGTCACAGGGCAACCAAACCAAAATTTTCTATTCAGGTAGAGGAAAAGGCAAAAGAGAAGGACAAAAATCCCAAGCAAGAGGAAGAGGAAGCTCAAAGACAAGCTCAAGAAACCAAGAAGGCTCCAAGAAAAGATATGGATCAAGAGGAATATAAAGGAGTAGAGGAACAAGAGGCAGATCACATGGAAGAAAAGCATCCAATGAAGAATGCTACAATTGTGGAAAAGCAAGACATGCAAGAGAATGTTGGTACAAAGGAGGAGGCAATCAAGGATACAAAAGGAACCGAGGTAATTATGCTAGTACTTCAACAAATTCAGAAAATGAGAAGTTTCTTATGATGTATGGTTCAAGTGAGAGAGTTAATTCAGATTTTACATGGTACATGGATAGTGGTTGTAGCAATAATATGAGTTGCACTAAATAGTTTTTGTTTAATTTACACTCATGCATCACTCAAGGACATGTAGAGATAAGGGATGACATTGAATACAAGGTTAGATGTGGGAGATGATCCATTGAATGGATCTCAAAGCTCCAAGGTGATGAAGGATGTGTTGCATGTGCCAACCATCACCAAGAACTTAGTTTCAAAAGGTCGAATGGTTGAAAGAGGTTGGAGGTAAGGTTCAATTATCAAAGATGTTTTCTTGAAGACTGCATCTAGGACCACAAGCTCATAACAAAAGGAAGGAATCAAGGAAGAATCTTTGACATTGAGGTAAAGACATCAACCTCTCACATTTCTACTTGTGAATTGGAAATAAATAGTTAATAGAGATCATCTCCCAGCATAAAAAAATTGGCCACATAAACTTATAAAGGATAAAGGACATGCAAAGGAAAGGATTGGTGAGTGGTCTACCTAATCTTTCATTGCAAAATATGCAACCTTTGTGCCATGGTTGTCAATTAGGGAAACAAAGCAGATTTTCATTCAAGAAGGGAGCACATGTGAGCAATGAAGTGTTGAATCTCATACACATAGATGTATGGGGATCTACAAGAGAGCCATCCATTTGAGGTGATAGATATTTCACCACACTTATATATGATCATTCAAGGTTTTTTTTATGTATTGGATGAAATCAAAGCGAGAGGTGTTTTACCACTTCAAAACCTAGTAGAAAAGGAGACAGAAGTATATAGAGACCCAAAAATATGATGTGTTACCATTAGTGTCCAGGTGAAAGGAAAAATGGTCATCGGACACTTTTTTATATGTTCTTCAATAAGACATATAGTGGCTTGGTCAACTATAGACTATAAGTTGGACCGCCTTTCTGTGACCTAAGAAACCTGTGTTTGTGGTTTGTGTATTGGGTGTTTTTTTGTGTATTTTGTAGCCTCATTGTGGAGTACTGTGTGTGGTGTCTCAAGCTCGATTTTCTATTGTGAGGGTATCATCATGGAGCTCTCAATAAGGAGATTCCAATATGGTGCATCCTTATCAAAATACTTCACTAATATTAGAGCGCTTCAACATAGAAGCTTTGTTCCTTTTGTGTTAATGAAGCAAGCAGCCACCCACCCATCCAAGGCGGTGACCAAGGCATAGAACTTGGCATACCTTGTCATCTAAGTCACCAAATTCACTATTGGCATCATCAACTACACATGAGGGAGGACCTCAATGATCAAGGAAGAGAGAGTTTCCCGGTACTTCTCGGGAGGTCACCCATTCCAGTACTATCCCCCCCCTCGGAGCTCGTTTAATTGACAATCTCTTGCCACTAAGCTATACTCTTGTGGTGTTTGAAGAAGGGTAAAGACTAAGGTTAACATTACCTTGAACATGTTTTGGGCCCTCAATGCTTCATTATTTGCTTTCAAAAGAGTGCTATTTTGTACTTATCCCACAACAAATATTCATCTTTGGGGCTGTGTTCTCAGCCATGCTAGTAAATCTACAGGTTTCTTGAAAGGTTTTCAGTTGTGGGGGGAGTAGCCACTGCAAATTTATGCAGGTTTTTGAGCCTAAAGAACATAGTTTACAAACACTTGCAGGATTATTTGGCTAGTGTTTGGGATTTGAATTTAGTCTTTCAGTGCCATTTTACTAAATATATTAACTAGATACACACTATGTATGCTTCTTTGGATACCGCTTATGTACATCCATGTGGTCATTGATATAGCGGTTATGTTTTTTGCATAAAGACTTTTATGTATGATAAAGAGGGTCGTGGTGAGGTTTTCTTATCTGGAAGACACCTAGATGTCGGGGTCTCCTTGGTGATGTAGGTGGAAGACTTACCCAGCCTTGCCATAGGAGATGTATGATAGTTTTTCATAGGTGATCAACAAGCCTAGTTGGCTTCTTTCGGGTAACCGATTATATGTAGTGGAATCCATGATTCACTATGTAGGTGAAAACATCAATACTTAAAATTTTATGAGATTTTGACACTCATCATATGCTCTTTTTGTAGAGGATACTCTAGCAATTTTTTTTCATATTTTTTGGTTTTGTCAACTAGATAGTGATCATTCTACTCCTTGATACACTTATTGAATCTGACACTTGCTCATCCTTTTTTAACCTTAGTGGTCACAATTTTCTCAGAAATTGGAGTGGCAAAAGTCACCACTTTCTCAAAAGTTGCTTTCCAAAAAGTCACGATCTTTTGAGAGCCATCACAATTTTTGTGTGATTTAGACAAGAAACCAGGTAATTGTGATATTAAAAATTTTTTGAATTTTCCAAAAATTCATATTTTTTTCCAAAAAGTTGTGATTTTCTGAGGATTTTGGTGGGAATTTTGAAATCAAGCGTCGAGACTTGTGTGTCTGGTAGAGGGTCACAAAAACCACAGAAACTCATACACACAAACAATTTCTCTCTCTCTCTCTCTCTCTCTCTCTCTCTTTCTCTCTCTCTCTTTCTCTCTCTCTCTCTATCTCTCCCTCTCTCTCTCTCTCTCCCTCTTGACCATGAATGAAAAATGAGGTGAAAATAGTGAATATATAGTGAAAAATGAAAAATTTCTACAAAGATGAAGATGGGAGAAGATGGTGATGATGATGACGATGAAGATGGAGAAAAAAATCAGAAACTTAAAAAAAAAAGACTATTTTTTACTTTCCAACATCGCAAATCTACGATCTTACTATCAAAATGCTCATCCTAAAGGAATGGTCCCCGACAATGGTGCCAAAATTTGTTGTATCCCAAGTGTGAGCACCACCTCCTTTACTTGACAATCCGTGGAGATGTGTGGAGGATATGAAGATTGTGAGAAATTGTGGCAATTAAATGTGAGTGACAAGCACAATCATGCATGCACACACACATGCACACAAGGCAAGATAACAAAGATAGGAACAATGGAAGCTTTGATTCTCAATAACTTGATTACACTCTTCAAGAAGTTCTTTCTCTAACTTGCTAACCTCAAAATGCTAACCTCAACTAACTAACTTCAAAAATGAGCTCTCTATCTCTTTTTATAATTTTTGTCTAGGTTTGGCCCTATCCAAACCTAGTATTTGGCCTAGTTAAAAATTAGGTTCCAAAGCTTATTTGAGGTCTCAATAAACAGAGTTTAAAAATCATAAAAATGTGTACATAAATACTTCTAAAGCTCATCAAGCTTGAGGACTCTTCGGCTTCAAGAAAATGGAGTTGCAAAAATGTGAAATGATATTTACAATGTTTTTTAGTGATCAAAATCATTGTTTTTATAGGGGTTTCTTCTAAAAATTTGACATATGCTTCTTGGATCTCCCTACATGCTCCCTCTTCTTGTGTGTCCACTTCTTCGGCATGTTCACATGCCTTGTGCTTGACCTTGAGTTTCAACAAGTGGGATAACTTAGAATAGAACTAAGTTTTTGGAATATTTTTCCTCTATCTCTTTGGTTCTCTTGTTGACAATCACTCAATAGATTACCATCATGGCATACATATTATTACATAATTCTCCCTTCTGCTCTTCTAGTGCATACAACCAATACTCAAGCACTCCAAACACTTCATCGATTTAACAAACAATATGTCTGATGTAATTACACTACTTCTTTATTAATTACCACAAATACTTGGATCAATGACAAAACTTCAATAAGATATAGAAAAAAATCGAACAACATCAAACATGACAACAGAATATGGGAAACAACATGCCCGAAGCAGTGCAAATAGGAGATCTTCACGAGCACATAGCACACTTGGATTCTCTCTCTCTCTATATGTTCATTGTACCATGTTCCATTCATTATTTCAAAAATTTACATGTTTAAAATCCTACCTTTTCAATCAAAATTGTTCATGGAAATTACACTAAAATTATTGTTCATCGAAATCACACTAAAATTTTAGAAAGTTTTTACAAGAATAATTCATGCGGCCTTACATATTTGATGATTTTTTGCCTTGGGATGAAAACAAAGATGTGTTATGATTTGAAGATGCATATGAAGTTGAGAAGAATTTCAAAGAGGAACAAGAAAGCATGGAGATGAGTGTTCTAACCACTTTGATCTCATCGTCAAAGGAGAGTACTCCATCAGCTTGACAAGGGAGGATAAGGAATGAATCTCATTCAAGTGAAGGAAACAACAAAAGAAATGAAAAGGCAAAATATAAAGACCATCGATGAGTATACATGGACTCTACAAGTGAAGAAGATATGAAGAAATAAAAAACTCTAAGATTTAAAGCATTTAAACCAAGGAGGAGGAGATTCCTACCACCTAATGGTGAGGTGAGGTCATCCAATAGGGTTAAGTACCATGTTTAAAGGTTAAGATATGATTCATTCATTTCAAGACACTATACCTACATGGGTCAAGTCATAGCTTGTGAAGAACCTAACTCTTTTGAAGAGGAAAATAATCATAGGGAATGGAATAAATCCATGGAGGAGGAATTCAAGGCTTTTGAAGAAAATGATACTTGATAATTAGTTCAAAGAAAAACCATGAATGTCATTGGCAACAAACGGGTGTCTAAGGTAAAGAGGCATGCAAATGGAAGCATCTCTAGGTATAAAGCAAGGTTAATTAGTTGCAAAATGTTGTGTTTAAACCTATGGCATAAACTATGAGAAAACATTAAGTTTAGTAGCTAAGATGTCTATCATAGGGATTTTTATTGCAATTTAAGTCTCAAAAGGTTGAAGATGTACTAGTTGAATGTGAAGAATGCTTTACTAAATGGAGAGCTTGAAGAGGTAGTCTTCGTGAAGGAATCCAAAATCTTTGAACATGAGAGGCTTCACATCGTATGTGCAATTGTAAGAAGGCTCTTTATGGACTCAAGCAAGCCCCAAGGTCTTGGAATCAAAGAATTGTGGACTACTTGGTAAAAGGTGGATACAATTAGAGTCATGTAGACTCATCACTCTTTGTGAAGAAGGAAGGTAACAAAATCATTTTCATTTGTATATAAGTTGATGATTTGATACTTACAGGGGATGATGAAGCCAACATCAAGGACATAAAGAGGAATCTTGGATGTGAGTTTAAAATCTCTGATTTAGGGATTGAAGTACTATGCAAAGAACAAGGTATATACTTGATGCAAAGGAAATACATTCTAGATCTTTTGAAGAAGTTTTTCTTATGTGATTGCAAGCCCATTTCAAATCCATTAGAAGTAAATTTTAAATAAAATGCTCATGAATGTGAAGAACTGAAGGATATGATCATGTATAGACCAATAATTGGTTCTCTTGCATGCTACTATGACAAGAGTGTTATCTTACTTTTTGTAGGCATCCAGAGTATCTCATCTTGTTGCAACCAAAAGGGTACTTGGGTACCTCAAATGATCAATGAATGAAGGGATATATTATCCATCTGATGATGGATTACATGTACATCTTATTGTGATGTAGATTGGGTAGGCTCCAAAGAATATAGGAGGAGTACCATTTTATATGTTATCATGCTATGGAAGAAGAAATCTCCTAGATGTCAAAGAAACAACTAGCAGTGGCTCTCTCCTTGATCAAACCTGATTATGGAGGCTTAGTACAAGTCTGATGTGAGCGTATGTGGCTAAAAGAATTGTTTGTTGATCTTGATTTGCATGTAGAGCAAGTACCTATTTTTTGTGACAACATTAGTAGCATATGCTTGGCTCAAAATTCAATGTTCCATGCAAGGTCCAAGCATATAGAAGTGAATTATGGATTTATTAGAGAGAATATCATGGCAAAGGATATAAAGGTGGAGCACGTCAATACAAAGTACCAATATGCAAATATTTTTACCAAAGATTGGATTGAGTAAATCTGCAACACTTCAAGGCATGTCTTGGAATGAAGGACCTAGCCATTGACGTTTAGGGAGGAGTGTTGAAAATCAAGTCTCAACCATGCAAAAGGAATCATCCAAGAGTTTTGCAAGTGGACTAGTAAAAAAGGACCAAATTTTGTGGAATCAAGTTAGGATCTCCACCAAATTCAATAAAACTCAAGTCTCATCAATTACCCACCAAAAAGTGCACCTACACTCATTGGTGGGTGGTTAGCTAGATTGTAGGAAAAGTAAAAGTTCTATATAAGAACCATTTCACCCTTTTTTCTTGATTTCTATGGATTTCATGAGTTCTAGGAAGCATCCCCCTTGCTTGCTTATCTTGTTTTCTCATGATTGTTTTCCTCTCTATCTAGAGGTGAAGTTAGGCTTTCACAAATCAGTTTGTACCACATTGTAGAGCAATTTTTGGCCTCCCATTGTACTTTTTTTTATTGATTTCAAGCCTCATTTGGTCTTTCATATAGTGCCCCAAAATGTGCCAAAGTTTCAAGTTATGTTACTAAGTGAGTTGTGAGAAATTGCCAAGTTTGTGAAGCTATATCTCTACACATAGGTAGAGAGTATTGCAAACAGATATCCTATATTGTAGTGGATGTTTCTCTGCGATGTAACATCTATTTGGCATGATTGAAAGCTTGTTAGATAGATCTCATAGTCTAGTTTGATTCTCTAAAGTTTTAGTTCTTATTATTTGTACAACTATAGGGAAACGTCCATAAGAGTAAGCATATATCACTGTTTGTGGGTCTAGTGGAGTGCAACCATCTTCTAGTTTTGCATTGGGGTGTCAAAATCATCCCAAATCCCCCATCACATGAATATAGATGGGAACCTAAACATACCAATATGCTAATCCCAACCCTAGAACTGAGATGAGGCAAATTTGACCACATGCTCCTAGAGGTCCTTGTTATAGATGCCAAGTAGATAATTCCATATGTGAATGTCCTCATCCCCGTCCCTTAGGTCAACCACACTATCTTATAGTTCAAGGATTTTGGGTGTGCTAAGGAGCATATTATCCATGAGTGCCATAAGAATCGTGAAAATGCTTCAAAGATTACACCGATCAATGTGAAAGCCATATTGCGAAACTCACTCTCAGGGGAGCACTAGATTGTGCTCTTCGACTATAGTAGACAAGATTTTGGAAAACACTTTTGATTACAAGAACACCCATGTAGGGAAATGATACAAGAATGTGTAACTCATACAAGACATCCCACAACTTGTTGCTGATAGGTATGAATAACTCGACCAGAGATGTTACAGGAGATCCCACAACCCAGGATCATAAGTATGAGACAAGATATCTGGATTACAAGAACTCCCTTCTAGGAGATGAACTAGATACAAGAAAAAACTCCACAAGATCTCGTACTACAAGATTACAAGAGGACAAGACAGGATGTCCAAGAACTAGACTAGACAAGACTAGAACAAGGAACAAGACAAGAACAAGAACTAGAACTTGGAGAGTACTTACCTGGTGGTCACGACTCCTTGAGCTTCCAAGATTGGTATTGGCAAGACTGATTATGAATGTGGCCAACCCCTCCTTATATAGGTTTTCACGGCAGTTCATGAAAGGCAGTTACGAATTGATGATTTCATTGATGATGTCATCAATTCAAAACATGAGCTTTGGATATCCAAATGAGGCAAGTAGAAAGTCGATCTTAGGGTTTTGGCACGCTCAAGACACAATGGAAGCATTGGTTTCCCCAAATTATGAGCCAATCATGAGATGTAGAAGTCACATGGAATATGAGGTCTAGGATGGTTTCCTTGTCCATGACATCACCTCCCCCTCAAGTGACGAGTTCCACGAGGAGCAGTCATGATCTCTTGTCTCAGCTTCATTGGATTTTCCTTATGAAATTCTCCAACCTTGATTGGTGCTCTGTGAAGGTTCTTTGCAGGTTCCCAAATGCGATCACTGATATCATACCCTTTCCAATGAACAAGATACTCCAATCTTCCTCGAGATATTTTTGAATCTAGGACATGCTCGATCTCGAATTCTTCATGATCATCAATCTCGATAGGTGGTGAAGGACTTGGTCTCTCCCCCCTCAATGGTGAAATCTGATATGCTTCCAACATGGACACATGGAGAACTGGATGTATTCTCATGGTATATGGTAGCTGGATCTTGAAGGTGACTGGATTAATCTTGGCCAATATGGTGAATGGACCAAATCTTTGATGATCTAACTTTGCACAAGGCCTTGAAGTTTGCAAATTGTTTTTGAGTAACCATACTTTATCCCCGATATGATACGATGGATTTTGAACACGATGTTGATCTGCATAGTTCTTATAACGTTCTTGAGCTTTATGGATCTTTTCCTTGAGTTCTTTGTGAATTTCCATGAGGTACTGGGCCTTATCTCTGGTAGCTGGTTCTTGACATGATTTGAGAGTTGTATATCCATCCTTGGAGGTTGTCCATAATTTGCAAAGAAGGGAGTTTGCTTAGTAGATACATGAACACTACTATTATAAGCAAACTCTGCAAAGGGTAACAACTCAAACCAATCATTTTGGTGATAGTTGTTGGTGCATCAGAGATATTGCTCTATGACTTAATTCGCTCATTCTGTTTGTCCATTAGTCTGTGGATGATTTGTTGTAGATAGTTTAACTTGAACACCAAGGAGCTTGCAAAGACTGTTCCAGAAGCTGGATATGAACTGTGCACCTCGATCACTCACAATATCATCAGGCAATCCATGAAGCCTAAAGATGTATCTGAGAAAAAGTCTAGTAGTGGCTGCACCTGTGATTGCCTTGGTAGTTGGAATGAAGTAGAAAGAACATAATTGTGCATCAAGGTAGTATTACAAGCTCAGGCCATGTTTGAGGCTATCTAACTCTTTAAACAAAGAAATCCAATCAAATAAAAAATTCACTTCCAAGGATTGTTAGAATGATTAGAACAAACGGTGTCGAAACCTGAGGACTTGGTACCTCAAAAGGCTCATTCTTTTGGGAGTGAAAAAGGAGAATTTTTTCTAGGAATTCATTTTGTTCCTAACTCAAGAGAGTGTGGAATTCCTTCTTCCCAGGAATTCTTGAGAGAGAGATCCAATAAGAGAAGTGGGGTACAATACAGATGTCTCCCCACCCATTCAAGAGATTGATGATCTTCAAGATCAATTCCCTCAAGACATGCCCTCTATATATGGAGAGAAAAAGTACATTCATTCAAGAAAAAGGATGGACTTTGAACCCAGTTCTTTACATGAATTTTTGCAATTCATAAGTCCATTTAAATGAAAAATCCTATGATACTAATAAGGAACAAATATTCAATTATACCTAGGAACACAAAGGGTGTGAGAAACACTAAAGTGAAATTCCACCTTAGTTTAGAAGATCTCTTAAAAATAAAACCAGAATCATGGAAACATGTAGCAAACTCAGTGCCCAAGCTTGCTAGTTCTCACTCAAAGGCAAAATCCAATAGGAAAGTCTATAAGATCCCCATAAACAAGAAGGAGATATGCGTGAAGAAGAAGAAGAAGGAAACACATATCTTCCTATTACATACCAAGGATATACAACCATGAAAATTTTGGATTCTGGAGACATTGTTGCCATTGTTACCACATGCTTATGGATACATTGGGGTAAACCAGCTTTGAAATCCATGAGAATGAAGCTTCAAATGGTAGATGGACATATAGAAAAACCATTAGGAGTGTTGGAAGGAATCACTCTCACCACCTATGGTGTAGAGTTTGAACACACTTTTTTGATATGTGAGTTTGATTAAAAAATCATGCATATGAAATGATCTTAGGTAGACCCTTTATGAGACAATTGTAGATAGTGCAAGATTGTGGAAACAATTCTTTGTACTTAAAACACCTAAGGGTAGTTAATAAGGTTAATCTTAAGGATTACACCCATAGAGATGTCCCATCCTTACAATGGAATCCCATCCACAAGGCTCAAGAGGACACAGAGTCAGTACACTTTATAAGTTCCTCATATCCTTCATGGATGCATGAAAATGTGCACCTATGGATGTGTAAGGTAAGAAATTAGAAGATAGGAACATAGGAACATTTGAGAACACTAGCCGCTTAGTACAAGACCAAGCCTATGCACCTATGATATTTCCAAATGAGGAGTTTGAGCCTCACGGTTGGGCAAAAGTCTTAGCAACAATGGATATGGTTCCTAATGATGAACAATGGACTCCTCATTGTGATGAAAAAGGCTATGACATATTGGTATTCATGTGCAAGCCAATGGAGGAATGTGACTTTAGTATGGTCACACTTCAAGAGAAGGATGAAGAACTAGAATCCATCAACCCAAAAGCAAGAAGAAGAAGCGTAAAAAGGACCCATCAACACATGAAGAAGAGGAATCATTGTTCGGAGTGCTAGAGAACTTTAAAATAGGAGGTTGAGGAGCTCTTACAAAAATAAGGAAATGACCAAGAAAATAGAAGTAACCATTGAAGATAACAAAGAAAGAAGTATGTACATAGGAAATGACTTAAGCATTGAGGAGGAGCAATAGTTGAAATACCTTTTACAAGAATATCAAGATGTGTTTTCTTGGACATACAAAGATTTTAAAGGAGTGGATCTGGATATTTTTTGACATAGGATCCCCATGAATTTAGAAGTGAAGCCCATTAAACAAAAACCACACACTTATAATGACACATATAGAGCTAGACAAAAGAAGAAACTAATAGGTTTATAAAAGTTGGATTTATTTATGAAATTGAGCATATTGAATGGGTATCCCCCACTATAGTTGTTCCCAGGAAGAATGGTGAACTGCATGTGTATTAACTTAAAAATGGTTGATGCCGCCACCATAAGAGATTGTTATCTACTTCCTATCAAGGAGCATTTATTGGAGCTTGTAGTGGGAAAGGAAGTCTAAAACTTACTTGATGGATTTTTGGGTTATAACCAAGTAGCCATCTCCCCTAAAGAACAACATAACATGGCCTTTTCCATGAATTGGGGAATCTTTGCATTTTGTGTGATGCCATTTGGATTCACCAATGCACCCACTACCCTTCAAAGGCTCATGTGTCATGTTTTTAAAGAGTTCTTGTGTAAGAATTAGGAGGTCTATGTGGATGATTTCTATGCTCATTCCAACATATGACAAAATCACATCCCAGAACTCAAGAAAATACTCAACAAATGTAGAGAATACCATGTGTGTTTGAACCTACAGAAGAGTGTATTCATGGTTATGCAAGGAAAAATCTTAGATCACATAGTGTCAAAGAATGGAATATCAACTGGCAAGGATAAAGTGAGAGACATAGTTGAGTTAACAAGGCCTAGAATAGTGAAGGTAGTACAAGCATTCATGGGCCATTGTGGATATTATCAGTGATTCATCTATGTGGGTGTAATCATATCCAAATCCTTGTAAAACCTTCTAACTAATTTTTAATGGAACAATGAATGTGAGAAGCCATTTTGGAGTTAAAATGACATTTTTGCTCAACCCCATTTATGATCATTTTTGACTAGAACAAGCCCTTCCATGTCCATATTGATACCTCCAATTTTGCTATTGGATGTGTGTTGGCACAACCTACTGATGAAGGATCTACCCATAGCATATGTGAGTAGATAGTTGAGCATAATACAAAGGAACTATACCACAATAAAAATTGAAAGACTAGCTATGGTCTATGTGGTAGAGAAATTTCAACATTATCATCTTGCCAATGAGTTCAAATTCTTTAGAGACCATCAAGCCCTACTTTACTTAGTGAAAAAATCTTGCAATATTGGGAGATTAGTAAGATGTCTTCTCTTACTAATGCAATACGATTTCAAAGTGGTTGTTAGGAAAGGTAAGATCCACTTCAGAGTTGATCACCTCTCATTAATTACTTTAGAAAAATCCCCTCAAGGTGTGTCAAATGATACTTGATGCATATTTTTTCAACCTTGAAGTAGTTCCAATCCTGACATATGGACCCAAGAATCTTGCAATAAGGACACAAGAGAAGGAAGTGATACGATCAGAGAAGTATCATATATTAGCAAGGAGCATTTACAAACATGATGAACAAGGAATATTAACTTTTTGTGTGGATGAAGAAAAGCATAATAAATGGTTGCAAATAGCACATGTAGGTGCCTTAGGGAAACACTACTCTAAAAAAAGAACCCTCTAGACATTGAAGAGATTGGGTGTATACTGGCCCATGATGGAATCTAATGTGCATAAGTTGATTAAGGAATATCCATCTTCTAGTAGCACACTGCCAGTTGAACGTGCAACATTATATCAAGTGTCTCTAATATCTGATTGGAGTAGCCCTTTAGTCGACTTCTTTAAACAAAAAACTTCCCTAAAGTGATGACACTATCTCGACAAAGAAGTATGAAACAAGAAGCATAAGACTATGCATTAATTGGTGAGAATTTTTACAAATGTGGAAGAGATGGATATTTGAGGTTATGCATGCATGAAAGCGACTATCTAAGATTACTAGAAACTACAGAGAATGGTGTTGCAAGTGGACACTTTGGACCTAACCATGTGATCAGATCCATTCTATTTTCAAAGTCTTTTGTGGCCCACACTTCACATGGATGTGCATACCTATGTCGTTGAAAGTAGCACAAGAGCATCAATGGATAGGCCATGAGCTATCCTCTAGGTTAATGGATCTAGAATGTTTAGGAGAGTCAGGATTAAGGATAGCAACATGAATATACGCAACAAAGGAAAGGCAAAAGGCTCATTTTGATGCACATGTGAAGAAAAATGCTTAAAAGTTGGAGATTTGTTGTTTGTGTATACCTTGAAGGAACATGCTCTTAAATTAGGAAAACATGGTTATGGACCTATGATTATCAATAGACTTTTGAATAGTGGTGCGGTACAACTAGTGATCTTAAAAGGATAAGTAATGCCAAACTACATCAGTTGGATGCAGAGTAAAGTTTTATCAAGAACCACTAATAGACGAGAAGCTCAGGTGATGAAATCAAGATAAGAAGCATAGATAGGAAGAACAAAGAATTAGAGAAGAGGCAAAGGATGGTGTCCTATAAGGTATTAAACATATGAAGATCATATGACAAGGCATATGTCACTTTAGGACAATGGTGAGTGCCAACGTTGAAGAGATCCACTTCATAATTTTCAATCTCAATCCAAATTCCCCAAGATATCACATGGCAATGTGCCAAACCAAAACAAATACCTCGCCTAGTATAGTAGATTAAAAACCATTCATCTTATGAAGCTAGGATAGGCCACTACAATGAAGACGATCAAAGTTGCCACCAATGCACTTAGATATTCATGTTTTCCATACATGAAAATAGAAGTGATACCAATTAAGGCTTACCTCATAGGATTAGGAAGAGTGGAAACCACTTGCATCATTGAGGTGGTAGTTCCTATTCTCTTATAAGATGTCTTCTTTATAGTAAAGCTATTAGTTTTCCATGATGAAGATCTCATGGAACCTTTGATATTGGGTCGAGATTGGATCTAGGACCACATAGTCAACTTGAACCTTCAAAGAGGCCTAAACATATCAATGCATGTGCCTGAGCATATCCAAATGGTAAAGACCTTTGCCTATAGGCAGTGCAAGAGTCCAAAAGGATTCTTTGGTCTCTAAAGCAAAGTACACTTCAGGGCTAAACCTAGCATGAACAAATTTACTAACATGTATGCCCTTGTTAATGAAGGTAAAACATTAGGATCAATCTTACTTTGGTCATGATTGGGATCAAGATTTAAACATGTACTATTAGTGAACTCTATCCCTTGTGGATTGATGTTTTTAGGTTTATCAGTTACCACATATTATGCTCTCATTTTTTCAACATATAATTCTTCTTCAAGTTTAATAACTATGATGTTTGGAAGAGTTAGATGCCTAACCTTGCCAAGTCTTACAAGGGAAATACTAACAATCATTTCTTATAGATGGTAGACTCTAATGAATTAGGGTGTGTGAAGGTGAGTTTGATTTGATAATCACTTTCAACATGTTACATTGAATCTTCTTTCATATTGGGATGAGGAACTTACATATCTCTAGAGCTTGATGAGGCCATGATCTCTAGATTCACTAGACATCTCATAGGTGCTCCTAATTGAGCCTATCCCATTCTCTGCTATAAAGATGCTACAATGCACTGATCTACTAGTTCCAATTGCTTTACCTAATCTAAGAATCATACACACACACACACACACGCAACAAGAAAACAAATCAAATCATGTAGCGCAATGATCCTTTCCTCTCTCAAATTGACTCAAAAGTTTAGAGTTGCACGAGAGTTATAATGATTGAATTGAAATCTTACTTGGGTCTTATGAAATTTCTGTCTCATGGACAATTAATGTCAATGTAAACCTCAAGAAAAAACAAACTACAAGTTTTCATATACTTAAAAGAATGGAAATGCTATACCTTGGTATGGTAGTACTTATAGAATGCATACATGATGTTTTATACTAATCTCTAGAGTGGGGAAATAAAAAACTAATGCCCCCCTCCCTAGAGCGTTTATATCCTTCCAAAGCACTTTGCGTGTCTTTATATACACTCTTACTCAATCTCTTGGATAGGTATATGGAGCTCTCTCAAGCGAAACGTATTTTTGTGGAACTAGGGATTTCCTAGACACTTAATGCTTTGATCATGGATTCCAAAGGAGGTTAAACCCCTTCCTAGCTTCTAAGGAAGTTGTTGATCACGTAAGACTTATGTGTGCCTTTAGAGGAGGTGAAAGTGGTTGGGGAAACACCTTATGAGGTCAATCACCCAAAGGTTCAATCTCGACGTGGAGCCCTCTAAAAGTAGGAGTAGATATTGTCTTAGGAAATCATTGGTGGGACTTTCACAAACTACACTCGAATGCCTCCAATTATTTTGGACTAGCCCCTTATCTGAGGTGGCTTGAGTAGTGTCTCTCTTTTGATGAAGATTTGCGCTTCAAATGTTTGCTATAAATGCGATGTGATTTTCATAGTTGTTAGTGGGCAAGGAAATCATCTATCCTTTCCTTTGTGTTCTATGCCTTTTTTGTGGATGTTTTCATTATGAGGTTTCTTGGTATGTGTGTGAGAATCTTACGGTTCTTTAACTTGGCTCAAGATCTTTGAGATAACCAATAATCTCTAGATAAATTCCCTAAACATCAATGAGTAAGGAGGTCTTTGATGAATCTTTTTTGTATTTTATAGTCTTATGCTTGATGATCTCACCATCCCAAGTGTCCTGAAGATGGGTAAATGACTTACCACTTGTATGTTGCACGAGGAAGGTCAAATAAGGTTAGGTGATTTCCTTGAATATTTGTAGATAGGAAATCATTTCCCATATGGAAGGTTGTTTCAAGTGCTAAAGTGGTCTTTCCCTTTATGTTTAGAATGGTTATAGTCCCTTATATCTTGTAGTTATGACTTCCAATCCCCCCAATTGAACACCATGGCGCTCCACTTAATCCCCAAAAAATGCAGAGAAAGTTCCATAGCTATTAGTGCATAGGGGAATCCCAGTTATTGCTCATTGCTTCACCACTATGTCTTTGAATCCCAGTTTTAGTGCTTGAAGTCCTCCATATGATTGCAGAATATAATAGGAAACTTCTCTGGCTATCATTGGTATAGGGAAACTATTGGAAATGGGAGAATCTTGTTTGAACTACAACTTGAAGGTTTTATCCTTGCACTTCGATTCATCTCTTGTGTTTTGAGTACTTGATTCTACAAATTTGGGGTCTCAACTTGAGGTGTGTTGGAGGAAGCCCATATGTTTGCCTAAAAATCACCAAAGTTAATGTGGCCAAAGCTCCATCAAAGGATGAAGAATGCAATAAGATGGAAGCATAAGCATTGAAATAAAGGAGGAAGGGGTACTCTTTTTTTCCATCTCAAGTCCCTCCTCATATTAGGTTTTTTCCAAATTTTTCCCCAAAATACAAGTAAAAATATCTATTTTTTGCATAAATTCCTATGTTAACCATGATTGGGCCCATTGTCTAAAATGCAAACAATAATCAAGCTTCAATAGGTATGCGTACAATAGCCATACCAAAGTTCATATTCTTTTCGTAGCATTTTGACCTCTAAATAGCCTCTAGACATTATTTTTAAAGTAAGGCCACACACTACAATGTGGACATAGCTCTTAAAAAGTCTACTAAAAGAGCAGGTTTACACTCTTGGAGCTGAAAACTCTATTAGATTTTTACTTAGACTTTGCAAGAGAGAGAGCTTCATGGAGCATCATCTCTCTTGCCTACTCGTGAGTGTATGTGTGCATGCATGTTGATGTCTATGTGTGTGCTTGCTTCGCTCTTGTTGTAGGTGTGTGTGCTATCATCTCAATGCATGCGGTCTTTATAACCTCTGATTACTCGCTCCATGGATATAACATTCTTTTTATTGTGTTGCACTTATGCACTATGATGAAGTAGCCTTATTACACTTTTGGCACCATTCTCAGGGAAAGTTCTTGTCAAGCATGTATGATGGCAAGATTTTGCATGAGATATGAACTTATGGTGCTCTTTGCATGTGTTCTAGGTACTTCTCCTTCATCTTCATCTCATTAGATAGTTACTTTGCTAGGCACATGAGGTAGAAGGGAATTGAACACACCACCTCCTTGAAGCAAAGCATCTGGCTATCCATGTTGCCCTTTTCTCGTGGTGTCATTTACTTTTGAATTTCATTATAATCAGTGTTCTTTTGAGCAGTGCATGCCCGTGATGGGCCAAAAATGGCAATTTATCTCCTACCAGATGAGGGCATGGATGAGCGGAAAGAGATGCAATACACTAAGTTGATGTTTGATGGCTTCCCATGGGTATTGAATATGCAACCTCCAAATTATGAACTTGGAGAGTCACACAACTTGACAAGAAGAGGCAGTTCAAAAGTTTGTTTGGGAAAGAAGATGGACGGGCCGCTATAGTCATGCTTGTATGGATGAAGTCTTGAGCTCGTTTGTAGAGCATTTCTCGAGAAGAGGAGATACCACTTAAAGCACGGGTATGAAATTTGTTTTTGTTATTTCTAGGAGTTAATTATAGTAATAGTCCATTTTTGGCAAAAGAAAAGATAGGATTGGGCAAAGTGCTTTTTGAGGGAAAATTATGTATATGGAGAGTATGACATATATACTCTCATCTCCAATCAAAAATTCCCTTAAAATACAAGAAAGTGTAAGGTTTAGGTATCTCCAAAATAGCCCTCTTGCATGATTTTGCATAATTTAGAAGTGCTATTTTGATAATTAGCCTTTTTGGGAAAGGGAAATGAACAGGGATTTTCCATTAATAAGTGGGGAAACCCATGCATACTTATATTATAGTGTACATACTTCCACATAGAATCAAGAAATCCAAAAATTGTCTTAGTATGATGGGAATTTGAAGCTCCACAAAACTCCCTTCCATCACTGTTTGAGAAAAAATTTCAACACCTAAACTTAATAAGCTCCCATCTTGGAGGAGGGAAAAAGATGTGCATTAAGTATGGAAAAATGGGAAAAAGTATACATATGAAGAATGTATTCTATGGACTTGACAAGTAAATCATTAGATTCATGAAAAGGATAAGTTAAGGAGGAATTCTACTTCCTCAAAGACACCCTTTCCGCACTTTTGGAAAAATTTTCAAATGTTAATTTTAGCAAATCTCCACTTTTGATAGCAAGAAAAGAGGTAATTGAAGAGGCTTCCATGGATTAGTGCACACATACATGAAGTATGCTATATATATTACCATAGGGAATTAGAAAATCCAAGAAAAATCCACATTTGGAGTGGATTAGAAGCTTGCTAAAATCTCCCATCTAACTTTTTACAAGAAAGTAGAAATATCGTTTTATGTCTCTTTTGGGGACCAAATTATCATGCAAGAAGGGAGGATTGGTAAAGGTGAAAATAGGCCCAAGAATTTTCATATATTATTCTCTAAGGTTATGGAGAGAAATATAGGATTTGGTTGATGGAAGAATGCTTTTCGGCACTTCAAAAATCACATTTTCACACTTTTTCTAGCCCCTTCACTAATTCACTAGTTTGGCATGTCACATGTGGAGAGGCCATGTCTTGGGCTAGAAAACTCCAAGTTGAATGCGCTATGATTGTTTCGAAGAGGCAAGATTTAACTTCATTTATATGAAAAGAAATTTTGGAAATTATGTAGTTTTCGAGGTCTGTTCAAGTCTGCAAAGTTTGAACAATTTTTGGACACTACCTTCCGAGAGCCATATCTTGCAAACTGGGAAGGTGATTGAAGAAGTTTCACTTTGAACCACTTGCAAATTATGTATATTGTATTGTATTATTATTTGCAGATCTTAAATAAGTTTTTACAGGTCTAAAGATGGATTACACATGCATTTCTTGGCATATTTATATTATTTCGGGTAATCATTTGACTCTGCTTCAAGTTTTGGGAAGTGATCCAATGCTCTTGAACACTTCAAGTTTTATGTTAGGACCTGAAGAGGAAGGTGTAGAGGTCTCCAAGCTCATCGAAAATGATTGGATGCATGCAATTCTAATATCAAACCATTCCGGGACATATGGTTTATATTTTAGACATTTTACTTTATGTTTTGGCATGTTCTGTATGTACATGCATGGATTGGAATGGATACATCAAAGTTGATCATTCTTTTTGTAGCTCAGTGATGAGTAGAACCTCCTTTAATGTCAATCTGTGAAGACATGAGGATGGTATGAAGACCTCAAACAAGTGATGGCACAAGTGTGTGAGTGAGAAGCACACTAACATGCGTACACATACACACACGCGCGCACACAAGGCAAGAACAAAATGAGAGACAATGGAGTTCTTTAGATTTCTCAAAAGTACTCTGACAAGTTCAATTCTACAACAAGCTAACCTCAAAAATGAGCTCTCTAGCTCTTTTTATAGTTTTTGACTAGTTTTGGCCTTGTCCAGACCTAGTGTCCAACCTAGTTAAAAATTAGGTTTTAGGGCCTATTTGAGGGCTCAAACGGAGTCTAAAAAATATGAAAATTGATAGGTAGGTACTTCTAATGCTCCTCAAGCTCAAGGACTCCTTGGCTTGCACAAAATGGAGCTAGAGAAATATGAAATGGTATTTATAATGGTGTGGAGTGACTAGAATCACTGTTTGGAAAATATTTGGAAAAATTTAAGGGCCTATTTGCCAGATCTGCGTTGACTACTTTGTCTACTTGATCCTTGCTCCGACTCACTTCTTTGATTTCCTTGTCTTGTGGGCCCTTGGGTGCCTTGACTGCTGCCAACACCCCCCCTCTCTCGTGTCTGTCGTCTCTGACAGACCCTTGTTTGGGTGAGCGTTGGACATAGTATTGAACCACATCTAAAGCAAGGTGATGTTTTCTAGCCACAACCCCCATGCTAGGTCTGTTAACAAGGCGTCCCGCTGGCCCTCGAATGTCCGGATGTGGCAGCCGCAATTGATCTAAGTGTAGGGTCCTCTCCACAATGAATAGTTGGAGGAGATGTGAGGGCGTGGGTATGAATATTTCCGAGTGATATTCCCAGAACCCTGTGATGAACATCTCCTCCAAAGTTTGCTTGAAGCAAGCTGGGAGGTATATTTCTCTTGCATGCCAAGCATATATTACCTTGATTGAGGGGGTGGTGCTCATGTCATATACCAGGTCTAGGTTGCTTGCAGTGGAGCCGACTCCTGAGAAATGTGGGTCTTTGATGTTTTTGAATGTTCTAAATTCAAAGATTTTCATGCACATCTGTGCCATCACGTCAGGAGTGTTCTATAGTATAAGGCTCTAGTGATGCATGGTAGAAATCATATAAGCAAACGAGGGCTGTCCTTGTGGAGGTGCTAGATAGACATAATTCAACCACTTTGCACAGCCTTTGACGTTCTTGATAGTAATGGTAAACTCAGGCGAGGTGCGTCTTCAGAGGACTGGAACGTAACATGGATTATACTTGATAAATAGTGGCATGTTATTCTAGGTACGAACCATTTCTGGATAGGTCTCGAGAAGACGAATCCTCTAGGTGGGTTGAAAGGTTGACCCTTGTTTAGCAAGTTCAGTCACATCATCAGGACCAAATTGAGTGGCGAAAGTCAGGGCTTTGCCACATCTTCGTTGAATCTCTGCATTGTAGTCAGCCAAGAGCACACAGTATGGCACGTATTGATCATCATTAGTGCCTATCCAACGGTGATGTGACATGTTCTGGAAGTACTCAGAGTTTATGATAGTGTCCTCCAGTTTAGCCATTGATTGGATTTGAACTACAATGAGATCTTCATGGGTTTTGGCTATCTTTTTGAGTTTCTGAAGCCATTCGGGTGCTTTGACTTCCAAGGTGTCCATTCCTTCTGAGGTTTGCTGGCTGCCTGGCATCGGCATAGGAACATATGGTTCCTCATATGACTCGTCCACTTCGATCGGCACCAATTCTTCTGGTTCTGGTTCGAGAACTGGGGAGGGTTGTCTTTCATGCTCAAATAGTTTCTTTTGTAATTCTTGAGAGATTGTGGTTGTGCGTGGGGAGGGAGTGGTGCTGTGACTGGTGATGTTTCCATGGTGTCGAAAGTGTGAGTGGCCGTGTAGATGGGAACAGTGGGTGGGGTGGATGTGATGTTCATGAATAGTGTTGTGAATGTGGGCATGGTAACTCCTCCGAATCGGATGCCTGGAGAGAGAGGAATTCCCATGACATATGTGGTGATTGTGGAAGTTGGGGTGGTAGTCTCATGTGGTGAAGTGAATTGTGCAGTGAGAGGTGAGGAGTGTGGTGATAGTGGTGCCGCCTGATGTTCTTCTGTTTGTGTGGTATCTCCTGGTGCTGATACATCTATATGGATTTGCTTGCTGGAGCGCATGTGTTGAAGACAGAGAAATCTGGAAGATAAATGATTAATTTGAATTATGAAAGATGGTTAAATTTAGATATTATCTAGTTGGATGTCTGTTTTTGGGTGGATCGGAATTTTAACAGACAGTTACTTCGAAGTTCACGTGGATGTCATAAGAAGAAGAAGATGTTATACTTGAGAAAGGGTGCAAAAACCATTCTTGGAGAAGATTTTCAATGACTTCATTCAAGAAGTGTGTGCCTCTATCGCTCACTAACTCTATGGGTAGTCCATATCTCGTGAACACATTCTCAAATAAGAATTTTGCCGTTGTTTGAGCATCATTCTTCATTGTGGCTTTGACCTCTACCCACTTTGTGAGATAATCTGTGGCTACAATAATGTATTTTGCATGGGAGTTTCTAGCTGGGGGGTTGATAGGACCTACAAAGTCTATGCCCCACTTCGAGAATGCATGTCCCCCCATCATTGGTCTCAAAGTAATCTCATCTTTTCTTATCGGATATTGTGCACGTTGGCATGTGTCACATTTCTTCACATAGGTATGTGCATCCATATGAAGAGTGGGCCACCAAAGTCTTGAGAATAGAATAGTCTTAATTACTCAGTCAGGACCAAAATGCCCGCCTGCCGTGCTGCTATGGGCAGTTTCTAAGACTTTCAAATAATCTGATTCGTGAACACACAATCTTAAGTATCCATGTTTGCCTCTACGGTATAGGTTATTGCCTACTAAGGCATAGTCTTTAGCCTCATGCTCCATGCTTCATTTTCTTGCTAGACTAGCCTCGCTAGGTAATGTTCCTGATCTCATAAATTCTACCAATGGAGCACTCCAATCTGGAATTAATGATATGTGATAAAGGGTAGCATGCTCCACTGGGGGTCTCTCTTTGCACACCGGACAATTCTTAATCCACTCTTGTATTTCTTTGTCCATGCTAGGCCAATACACTCCTAAACGTTTTAGATTTTGCAATGTTCGTTGTTTAGGATAGTGATTCCCTAGAAATCCTTCATGGGCTTGTTGCAACCAACTACTATGCTCATCATCCTCGACACAACAAGCTAGAACACCTTCCATGTCTTGTTTATACATGCTTCTTGCCAATATTTGATAGCTTTGTGACCGTATAATTTCATCCTTGTTCGTCTTCACATTCTTGTTTGCAGGTCCAAAGGTTAGGACTGGTACCAACTTATTTGCCCATTTAGGAACAACTTCTAGATTGAACACATAAGCATCGGGCAATTCATCAGACACTCCTTGCGGTGACTCTCCTGAAGTGATGCAAGAAAGATGATCTGCCCTAAGGTGGGTCTTACCTTTCCTGACAACCACTTCAAAGTCATATTCCATTAGTAAGAGGAACCATCTTAGTAGACGTCTTGTATTGCAAGGTTTATTGACCAAGTATAATAAAGCTTGATGATCAGTGAAAAACTTGAACTTGTTGGCCAATAGGTAGTGTCTAAACTTTTTTACAGCATACACCATGCCTAAGCCTTCTCTCTCAGTTGTTGTATAATTTCGTTCTGCGGCATTTAGTTGTCTGCTCGCATATGCTATGGGCAAATCTAGATTGCCTTCACCTGTGGGTTGTGACAACACACATCCTATTGCATAATTGGATGCATCCACATGTACATGGAATGGCTTATTCCAATCAGGAGTGGTCAGTATTGGTGCTATGCACAAGCATTTCTTTAGCTCATTGAAGGACTTCTCGCATTCGTCGTTCCACTCAAACTTTGTCAACAAGGCATAAAGAGGCTTAGCTATAATTGCATACATGTGAATAAACCTACGATAATATCCACAATGGCCCATAAAGGCTTGTACCTCTTTAACATTCCTTGGCCTCGACAACTCCGCTATGGCTTTTACTTTGTCCTCATCTGTTGATATTCCGTTATTAGAAACAATATGACCTAAGATTTTACCTTAGCGTACCATGAACACACACTTTTCTGGGTTCAGACACACTCGGTATTGTCTACACTTGTTGAAGATGTGTCTGAGTTCAGGAATGTGGCATTTTATTTCACATAAATCATCCACATATACCTCTAAGCTCTTTCGCAAGAACTCTTTGAAGACATGACACATGAGCCTTTGGAATGTTGCCGATGCATTGGTGAGCCCAAATGGCATCACACGAAATGAAAAGACTCCCCACTCTATGGCAAAGGCTGTTTTATGTTGATCTTCTATGGCAATGGCTACTTGATTGTAACCCGAAAATCCATCAAGGAAGCTATAAACTTCCTTGCCTGCAACTCGCTCCAATAAATGATCAGTGATTGGAAGCGGATAACTATCTCTTACTGTGGCAACATTAACTTTTTTAAGGTTAATACATACACGCAACTTTCCATTCTTCTTGGGTACCACTACAATGGGGGACACCCATTCTGTATGATCAATCTCATAGATAAATCGAGCTTCAATCAATCTATCAATTTCTTCTTTTATTTTGGCTGCATAAGTGTCATTATATGTGTAGGGCTTTTGTTTGGTGGGCTTGGCATCAACGGTCATGGGGATCGTATGAGAGCAAATTTTTGGATTTACTCCCTTCAAGTCTCTATAGTGCCATGCAAACACGTCCCTATATTCCCTTAACAAAGCTACCAACTCTGGTTCCTCTTCTTTATTTAGTTCACCTCCTATGTATGTACATCTCTCTTCATTTTCTTCAATGGTGACTACGACTTTTTTGGTCTTTTCTTTGTTATCATACGCTTCTCCTGTGGTGGCCTCTCTCTTAGGCATTTGTACCAAAATTTTTCGGTCCTCAACTTCGTATTTCTTGAAATTCTCTGGTACTTCGAACAATGATTCCTTCTCTTCTTGTTTCACTCCTTGTCTTTTCTTTTTCTTTTGACCTCCTTCACTTCCTTCCTTTGAATTTAGAGTGTTAATGCTTGTGAGAGGTTCTTCTTCAGGTTGGCTAAATACTCCTACATCTTCTAGATAGTGCTTCTCTGAGTCAAAGCAACTATCCATTACAATGGACTCTAGATCGTCTTTGTTCTCTTCTTCTTTAATGAAGTCACTAGGGTCACATTCTTCTAGCAAGGGCTGACACATGAACAATGAAATATCATAACCTTCCTCATCACAATGACGTGTCCATTGTTCTTCATTAACTGCAATGTCCATGGTAGCTAAGATTTTTGCCCAACCATGAGGCTCAAATTCCTCATCTGGAAAGATCATCGGTGTATAGGCTGGGTCTTTAACTGGTCTATCTCCTGGAGAAGTTCCTTTTTCTCTAGCCTTCAAGCCTTTTTCCTCTTCCTTTGCGACCTTGCACATCCACAAATGAGTATCTTCATGCATCCAGGATGTATCAGATGAACTTTTAGAATGCACAGAGATTGAACCTTCTCGCTCCTTGTGGATAAAATTCCACTGTAGGGGTGGTACATCTCTGAAGGTGTAATCCTTCAAATTGACCTTGGTTGTGACCCCTAAGCGTTGCAAGTATAAGGAGTTGGTTCCCCAATCCTGTACAACTTGAAGTTGTCGTAGGAAGGGCCTTCCTAGGATCATTTCATAAGTATTAGTTTTACCAAAGTCACATATAGCAAAGGTGTGCTCAAACTCTACACCACACGTGGTTAGAGTTATCCCTTCTAGCAATCCTAGAGGTCTTTCAACATGGCCGTCAACCATCTGAAGCTTCATTCTAGTTGGTCTTAATGCAGGTTTACCCCATTGCTTCCACAGGGAAGTGGTTGCAATAGCAACACCAGCACCAGAATCTATGATCTCTTTGGTTGTGTAACCTTGGTAGGTGATCGGAAGATAAGTATTACCTTCCTCACCTTCGATCATGTCCCCTATTTTGTCTAGAGGTATCTCTGGAACTTTCTTCTTAGAGTCTGTTGTTGGCATATTGGAATCAAGTTCTGGAACCTGATCCTTCACATGATTCCATAGCTCCGATTTGGCTTTGAGCATCTCTTCTACAGTGAGATGACACTGAACCTTGGTGTTCTTCACTACATCAGTGCTCCTTGGAAGCACCGAGTCTTCATTTCTGATCATTATTGTGGGAGCTCTGATCTTGAGAGATTCAGATTCTCATGGGCCTGTGAATTGCGGAAACTCTTGTAAAGAATTGGATTCAAATCCTGAACTTTGTTTTTCTTGTTGCTCTACTTGGTCTCCATAAATAGATGGAATGTCTTGTGGGAATTGATCCTGAAGGTCATCAATTTCAAGAATAGGAGGGGAAACATCCTTCTCCTTGGCCCATTTCTCTTCTTGTATTTCCCACAAGAACTTTTGAGAGTGTTGTTGAATTGAAAGAGGTTCTCCCTCATCTATGGAGTCAGGAACATAGACTTTCTTTGGTGATGAGCTTTCTCTTTCAACAGTTGGTTGAGCCTGTGAAGGTAAAGAAACTTGAGGTTTATTTACCAACTGCTCTAATCTATCTAGTAAGCCTTGGAAGTGCAAACCCGGTGTAATAACATTTGTCTAATTGAACGATTGATTGGCCTCGAACATAGCTTGAGCTAGTTCCACCATTTTTATGCACATTTTTGTCCGTTCAATCTCTAAATCTGCTCTAGGGTAGCTCTTGTCTAGGTTTGTAGGTGTTGGCCCTTCTTGAAGTCAAGCCTAGTTGTGGTGGTCTATTTACAGTAGTTGGTGGGTGGGGATGAGGTGGTGTGGATGGAGTTTTGACATGTGAGGGGTTTTGAGAGGCAATATCTTCTATTTTTGTTTTTGCATCTTTCAAGCTTTCTTCTAGTTCGGATAATTTCTTGCTCCACTTACGATTGGCCTTCTCTCTAGTATCCTTCCATGTTCTTGTTTTTCTCTTACTAGGCTCTCCTGACTCACTTGGCTCTGATTGCTCAGTTGGTTGAGCTTGTTGTAAGGCTTGTGCCCTAGTAACTGCATGTATAGGAGCTACACTATCGCTACTCAAACTTGAATCCCCCACTAAGCCTACTACATTAACTGGTGTAACCTTTGGTGCACTAGAGGGATGTCCGGGACAATCTTTCAGGAGTTGTTCTTTGCCACACTCAAGACAAACGACTTGTATTGTGATGTTTTGCCCTTGTGTCGGAGCTAGTGGGTGGGGTAGTTGTTGTCCTCGTATAGGTTGAGGTTGGCTATATCCTCCATGCTCATTCGGTCTAGCTACTCCTCGTGGTCCTGGACATGGGTTATACCTAGGAACTTCTCTGCCTTGTTCTCTAGGAGGGTACCCATATGGTCTACATTGGGATGGTACAAACGGTCGTGGTTGTCTATTCATTGGATAGTTTTCAGTGTTGTAGTTGATGTACTTTTGCTCATTATAGGAGTACATGTTAGGCTCTTGAGTTGGTTGTCTATTGTAAGGGTAAGGTTGTGATAACCCTAATCCTTCTTTGGTGCAGACATGATATGGATGATCTCCACTGCAAAGTGTGCAACTTTCTAACATTGACTCTCTCAAGGAGGAGTTTTGGTAGTTCCTTTGTCCTTGTACCCCTAATTTCTTGGCCACTAATGTTGCCACTTCCTCCACATAACTCAAACTAGAAGTCTCATTGCTCTTTGTATCCTCTGTTTTGGTAGGATCTTGTGCGATTTTGAGATCTTTAGCTAAGTTGTCTTCCAAATCTATACACTCTTGAAGTCACATTTTGCAATCGTTTTACGTATACTAACATTCTCAATGTTCCATTGGTTAGACCTTCTAAAAATAGGGATATCATTTTCTACTGAGAAGGTCTCTCTATCATAGGGCATCGGGTCACGTATTGATTAAATCTTTGTGCTGCATTTTTTACCGTCTCATTAGGAGCTTGTTTGAAACTATGTAGTAAGGATGAGGAATTGTGCTTGATCCCTCGCTTAGTGAATTCCCAAATAAATTCTTGGAAGAATTGTTCTATATTGCCAAAGGAATTAGGATCCAAAGACTAAAACCAAGCTAAGGCTATTCCCATGAGGGTTAGCCCAAAGGATTCATATTGCCTAAAAAAGTCATCCACTTGCTCCGTTTGCAATACCTACTTGAATTCTGCAATGTGGTCATATGGCTCTCCTGTGCCATCGTAACGATTTCGCATACATTTGGCCAGTTGGATTCGTCTCAGTCTTCTGTCGAGCTCTGGGGATCGAATTATGATGGGGACACCTTGGGGCGGTTCTGTCCTCAAGGTAGGTCTATTCATATTTCCCATTCTCTGGCTAGTGTGGCCGTGGGGGTTAATTCTTGGCATGGTGAATTGCTCATGTGGTCTGTCGGGTATACTACCCTGGCTCATTTGTCCTAACATCACATTTTGTGTTCTTTGTTGGGTCTCGAATGGGTTTTGTGAGGTAGTTGCATGATCTTGAGCTAACTCTCCTCTTTCATTAATCTGATCAGGGTTTTCAATTACTACATAGATCTAGCCCATCTTGTCCATGTAGACTCCGTCTTTGTACTTGAAAGCTGGTCTTGGAACTATTTCTAATTCAGTAGTGTTTCTCATTCTTGCTACTGACCTGTATAGACCGTCGAGGTAGATGGGTATTCCTTGCAGGTTAGTGGATATGTATTCAAGAGACATCCTATATTCCCCTTCCACTGTAGACATAAGACCTTCCCTAGGTACGGATCTATGCATGTCTTCAGAAGCCAAGAGTCTCTCCCAGTTAAATGACATTTTTGACTCACTTGTCTATGAACTCAGCACGTAGTGTTAACCACTGAGTTGTGAGTCCCTGACTTGGTTGTGTGGTTGACCTTAGTTTCAAGTGATTTGGTACTTTATCTATCTCTTCCTAAGTATCAACTTGAGCTTAGGTTCATAAGCCTTGTCTACAAGTCCAAAATTGTCCTTTGAATTGCTAAAAATCTTGTGGAACCCCTTGCTTCCTAGTCCAACCTGTGGAAGTTTTGGTAGTACTCCCCACGAGCTTTCCAACGAGCCCAAAATCACTCCGAACGGATTTCGTATGAGAAAGTTATGCCAGTTCAGGGTTTTGGGGGTAAAAACAGGGAAACAGGATCCCTCTAGGAGTACCTCAAGACAGGCGATATGATACCAGATTTTCCACGGGATAGCACTATGGACGATACCACCTTAGACGATACGATACCACTCCCTCGACGATACCACCAAGTCCACGATATGATACCAACCTCACGATACGATACCAGAAATCACACGATACAATACCTCTGCATTCGACGATACGATACCAAGTTAGTGGACGATACGATACCAAAAATTTACACGATACGATATTGGAGCTCTCACGATACGATACTGGTTCTATGTACGATATGATACCAAAGGGTCAGACGATAGGATACCACTTTTTTGCACGACACGATACTTGAATAGGCACGATACGATACCGCATGATCAACGATACGATACCAAGTGGACCGCGATACGATACCACCGGGATGACCACAATCGCGATACCAGCACTTGAAGATACGATACCCGAATGGTATTGCGATACCTCAAGTGGGCATGCACGATACGATACCAAAACAGGAGGCGATACGATACCGAGTTGGCGATACGATACCAACTTTGCACGCGATATGATACTTATGCAAGTGGCCATATGATACCACTGTCACGCGCGATACGATACTGCTCGGTCGATGATACAATGCCACAAGGTGCATGATACGATACCACCGAGGCGACCGCGATCGTGATACCAGCACTTGACGATACGATATCAGAATGGTATCGTGGTACCTCAAGTGGGTGTGCACAATACGATACCTCGACAAGTATCGTGATACTCGGGAATTCTGGCATCGCAATACCAAAACTCAAGTGGACACGATACTTAGAGATTTTTAAGCCCAAACTCAAAATTTTTTGTAGATATGTGTACCTTGTGTCCTTGTCACTCTTATCAGCCTGTAGATGCAAAATCTATCTCCAAACTGGCGATACCACCCGCACGATACCAGACGTTGTTCTTGTCACTCCACGATACTGTCGCCTAGATTTTGGTGTTTTTGAGAGTTTTTCAAGTGTTTTTCTTCAACGTTTTTGGTTCTCAACTCCCCCTGCGCTTCTTTCTCACAGCTAGGAGTAAAGAACGAGTGAATGTACTGTCGAAAAATGAAAAAAACAGAGAAGATGAAGATGGGAGAACATGGAGGTGATGATGATGATGAAGATGAAGCAAGACTCAGAAATTGAACTGAAAAATGGTGATTTTTTTACCTTTCGACGTCGCTACTCTATGTCTTACCGTCACACACTCGTCCTCCAAGCTCTCTCCCCGGCAACGGTGCCAAATTTGGTGTCACTCTAGCACAATGGTGAGTACCAACGTGAGGAGCTTCACCTCATAAATGTCAATCCGCGGAGACGTGAGGACTGGTATGAAGACCAAGAGCAAGTGAAGTGCACAAGGGTGTGAGTGAAAGCATACAAACATGCACACACATACACACACACACACGCACACAAGGTATGAGCAAAGAGTGGAACCATGGAAGGACTTCAATTCCAAATGAACTCTCTTACAAAGCTGAAATCTACAACAAGCCAATGCCCAAAAATGAGCTCTCCAACCGTTTTTATAGTTTTTTGAGTGGTTTTGGCCCTGTCCAGACCTAGTGTCTGGCCTAGTTAAAAATTAGGTTCCAAGGCTTATTTGGGTACTCAAAAGGAATCTAAAAATTATGAAAATTGGTAGGATGATACTTCTAATACTCCTCAAGCTCAAGGACTCCTTAGCTTGAACAAAATGGAGTTATAAAAATAGAAAATGGTATTTACAATGGTTCTTAGTGATAAAAATCACTATACTTATAGGGATTTCTTCTGAAAATTTGACATGTACTTCTTGGAGCTCCCGGCTAGACTTGTGGTCAAAGGTTATGCCCAAACTTATGGGGTAGATTATGATGAAACCTTTAGTCCTGTTGCTAAAATGTCTACAATTAGAACATTGATTGCTATTGCTGCTTGTAAGGGATGGAAATTATCACAATTGGATGTGAAAAATGCATTTTTAAATGGATACATTGTAGATGAAATATACATGGAGCAACCAGAAGGCTTCATGGAATCAATTGGATCAGATTATGTGTGTAAGCTCAAGAGAGCTTTATATGGGTTGAAGCAAGCCCCAAGAGCTTGGAATTACAGATTGGTCAAGTTCTTGAATAAATGTGGATTTCAAGCATCAAAGGCAGATAGTAGCTTGCTAGTGAAGGCAAGTGAAAATGGATACATTTACATGTGCATTTATGTTGATGATATTATTGTCACAGGAACAGATACTCAAGGAATCAATGAACTCAAAAGGCAAATAGAGAAGGAGTTTAAGATAAGTGATTTGGGAAACTTATCTTATTTTCTAGGAATGCAGATTGTGTATACTCAACATGGAGTATATGTTTCACAAGAGAGATACTTGAAGAATCTTCTAGTCAAGTTTAACATGGAGGATTGCAAGACCTCAACTACACCATTGGAGGTAAATCATAAGTTAAGCAGGTATGGAGGTGAAGAATTCAATGATATGAAGAAATATCAGAGTTTGGTAGGTAGTTTAATCTATGCTACCTTGACAAGGCCAGATTTATCATATGCAGTAGGTGTGTTGTCACAATTTATGCATTTTCCAAAGAAAACTCATTGGATTGCAGCCCAAAGGGTACTCAGATATATCAAAGGAACCCTAAGTGAAGGATTGTATTATGGTTCACTTCTGACACAAGAATCAAAGTGTTTAGTGATGCAGATTGGGCAGGTGACTCAGATGATAGAAGGTCTACTCATGGGTATCTCTGTTATGTTGGAGATAAGCTAGTTTCTTGGTGTTCAAGGAAGCAACATACAGTTGCTTTATCATCCACAGAACCTGAGTATAAGGGAATGGTAGAAGCTGCAGAAGAAGTGATATGGTTGAAGACCTTGATGAAGAGTTTTGAAACTGATCATAGTACTCCAATTATTTTTGGAGACAATATGAGTTCTTTGTATTTGGCAGCTAACCCTGTTTTTCATGCCAGGACTAAGCATATAGAGATTCAGTATCATTTCTTGAGGGAAAAAGTACTTGATAAAGAGATTGAAGTGATGTACACTCCAACAAAAGAACAAGTGGCAGATATGATGACAAAGAGCTTGGATGGACCTAAGCTACAGAGATTCAAGGAGATGGCAGGAGTGAAGAAGAATGGAATAATCACAATTAGTGATTGAGGGGGAGCTGTTGGAACAAGCCAATCACAAATTGGTGATTATAGAGAGCTTGAAGAAGGTTTATGGTTAGAATGAAGTGAAGGAAAACACTTGTGAAAGTGAAGAAGATTTCAGGATGATGTCTTGTACACATATGTACATTTATGTGGAAATCTTTGTAATCTAAGTAGAACTAAACTTTAGGATGATGAAGAGTAGTGTCATAGACGCGAGATAAGTCAAAAGTCATGTATATATAAGTTAATGATGACAAGTAATATATGTGAGAGTCATTTGTAGATGAAAAACTTCAGAAAGATGTGTAGGAAGTTTTTTCCCAGAAAATAGTGACGGGTTTTTCTCTGAGTGCTCTCTGTCTGATCACGTGGATCAGAAATCCTTTTGTACACATCTAATTGAGAAGATAATGAAGCTATGTCTAGAGTTTCAGAATCTAATTCCTCTCCTACTGTGAGAATGATCAATAGGAACATTCATATGTGAACTTTGGAAACTAAAGTCTGAGAGTAGTGCACTTTTCCGTCTCAGTATTTTGATCAGATCTGAGTGTATACTGTAAAGTTTTTGATGAGTGAGCACTTAAAATTTAAGTTAGAAGATAAGGAAGCTATGGCTTAAAGCATTTAGCAAAACGGGTTGTATATTGGGAGAAATCAACTTAAGAAGTTGACTATGTCGAAGGCGCAACTTCTGAGAGACAGTTTTGACATATCTTTGATCTTAATGATCAAATTAAACTTTTGGTGATTAGTTTTGAGAACTAATGACTAGTATGATTGCGCAAAGGTATTGCGAATACTTGTGCATCATTTACTTGAAGAAATTTGAAGTTTTGTGCAGGTAATGAAGTTGATTTCTGAAGCAGACTTTCTGGAGTAAACATTTCTTTACTCAGAGAAGTGTTGATGAAAGTTTTGGTAAAGAAGATCATTGTTTGTGTAAAGTTTGGTTTATAATTGACATAGAAGTGTTCTTAAGTCAGTATAAATCAAACCTTTGGAGATAAAGAGGTCTCCAACTGATTTTACACATGCCCTTCTTGTTACTTGGCCAAGATAATGCCCAACTTTCAATTTTGAGCACTTTTCCTAGGGATGATTTCTTTGCACATCCCTCTCCTAAAATCAAGTTTTTCTTGGATCTAACTTCTTAGGTGTGTAGATTTAAGGGCAAGGGGGGCTGTAAGAAACTTCAAAGTAAAAAAATACTACCTTCCTCAAGGATGATTACTTTCCATCTTTCTCATGTTTTTGCCCATTTGAGCTGGATTTTTTCACTCTCACACTTTTAATCACTTGTTTTTCCCTCCCCTCCCCTGGATCTACCTTTTTCGACCTTTTAGGAAAGAAATGCGAACACCAAATGTGGCTTAAATCCTCTTTTCCTAGGTATTATGCGATCTTATACTTCTTTTGCCATTGTGAGCTATGATTCTTCACACATAAAGATCATGGGAATTCCGTATCACTCGACCGCCGAGCCCTCATTCTTCTTACTTGCGTGAGATAGATAATAATCTCTTAAAGTCCTCTACCATATGACATAAGCCCCTATTTGTGTCATGTGGCATCTCTGCCACCTCACCCAAGAGGTCTTCTCACACAAGTTGTTGATATATTTAGGTAGTGATGTGTGTGAACACACTAGGACCGCCGGGGCACTTTTTTCCCTCTTTAGAAGGTTTTCTTCCCCCGGCTTGTATATATGCCTATTGCCCTAATGGGCTACTGATCTTTGTACATTCTCTAGTAATACATTCAATATTGTGTGTTTGTGCTCCAAGCTTCTTCTTCTTCCTTGTGTTGTTTGCGTGCTTCCGTTGACATCTATCTCCAACAATTGGTATCAGGGTCTTGAGCTAAGTGCTCAAGGGTATTCTGACGAAGAGGTTCCCTAATCTATCATGGTTGTGGTGTTGCCAAAGTAGGCAATTCTTACCATGGTAAAAGGTCCATCAATCTTCACTCTTCGTGTTGTATGCCCATCGTGATGATTGACCGATGGCTTGTCTTTCATGTTGATGGATGTCCCTATTGATGGTTCGCATCAGAGATTCTTCAAGCACACACTCCTATCCTGTCGCCTTTTTTTTTGGTTGAAACAATGGAATAAGACAAGAAGAAAGGTGTTAGAATCAATAAAAATAAAATATTTTACATATGTCAGATGTGTATCATGTGCCTGGGATTCTTAGTTGTGTCTATGCACGACTGTGTATTGTGGCCCTATATTAGTGCATACTTTGGAAATGCATGACCTGAATGGTGCAAAAGACAAGGTTGTGCCAAAGGCACATGGTTGTTGCACGTCGGGGCTTTCAATGTTGTTGGTGGGAGTTGATGCAGTCTTTGTTGGAGGTAGCCAGTGGACCTTGAAATGATGTAATCCTTCTATTAGGGATCCATTTTAGGATAGTATTTGGCCCTATAGACATAAGCTCTGTCCTCTTTATCTTTGGGTGGTTTCTGAATTTTGGTATTCAGCGTGGTTCAATCTTTGGTTTTGTGGAAGTTACTCGTACTTTTGGCTTCCAAACCCATACCCTTTTTGCACATCTTCCTACTCATTTGGAAGTGGTGATTTGATCTTCTTTTGGTCTCTGTGCTTGGTTCTGACCCTTGCCTCTCCTTGGCTTTTTTGTTGAGATTTTGCTTGTGAGGGAGATCAGTGGTGTTTGAGCATGTAAGAATGCCTTGGGTCCTCACATGTGTAATTGTTCTTGTTGAGCTGCAACTAATTTCTTAGGCACCTAAATTTGTACATGATTATCTTCGGCCTTCATCGATTGCTTCGGTACCCAGATTTGTCGGAGACCTTGTGATTGAGTTTGTCTGTGTCTCTTGGTTTGTCTTTTAGTGTGGTGGGCTTCCCTCAATAGAAGTGGTGGTGGCAAAGCTAGTGGTTGCTCTCCTTTTCGTACCCAAATCTGCTTCCTACCCTGAGCTTCTTTCTTCTTGAATTTTGTATGTCTAGTCGATATAGCTTCTTCCAAAGGACATCACGGTGACAACAACAAGCGCAAGGCCTACATGGAACAACCACTACAACAAGGGTCTGTCTGGGACGACAGACTCTAGAGGGGAGGAAGTGTTGACAGTCAAGGTCACACACAAGCAGCAAAGCGCATCAATGAAGTGGACACACAAGAAGAAGGAGCATGTAGGGAGCTCCAAGAAGTACATGTCAAATTTTCAGAAGAAATCCCTATAAGTATAGTGATTTTTATCACTAAAAACCATTGTAAATACCATTTTCTATTTTTATAACTACATTTTGTTCAATCCAAGGAGTCCTTGAGCTTGAGGAGTATTAGAAGTATCATCCTACCAATTTTCATAATTTTTAGATTCCGTTTGAGTCCCCAAATAAGCCTTGGAACCTAATTTTTAACTAGGTCGGACACTAGGTCTAGACAGGGCCAAAACCACTCAAAAAACTATAAAAAGGGCTGGATAGATCATTTTTGGGCATTGGCTTGTTGTAGATTTCAGCTTTGTAAGAGAGTTCATTTGTAATTGAAGTCCTTCCATGGTTCCACTCTTTGCTCTTACCTTGTGTGCATGTGTGTGTATGTGTGTGCATGTTTGTATGCTTTCACTCACACCCTTGTGCACTTCACTTGCTCTTGGTCTTCATACCGGTCCTCACGTCTCCGCGGATTGACATTTATGAGGTGAAGCTCCTCACGTTAGTACTCACCATTGTGCTAGAGTGACACCACATACGCCCGATCTTCATGTTCTAACTTAAAAGAACATGATTTCATCTCTCTAGTAGGATTTTCATAAAAAAATATATTATCTGATATCCATTCAGAAGCTTCAAGTTATTGATCGATAACTAGAGTAGAATTTACTATCTAATCTGCTCATATGTTTTCATTATTGCCATCATTTTGGTAAGACATCAATATAGTCTCATCTTCATTATCCTTACTGATTTCATTTATTTCTTCTATTGTTAAATCTATGTTCTCATGAATCACATCATCTATTGATGGATTAATATCTATTTCTGGTAATTCCTCTTCCTCATCAATAGAATCAGCATGTAGAGAATTATCCTCTTCATCAAAAAGATTAGTATCATTATCATGTATAATGATTCTAATTTCTCTTTCAGATGTTGATGTATCAGTATCTGATGCTGAATCATCAAGAGGACTTTCTTCGATCTCTCTAACAATAAACTGTTCAAACAATGACCTATCTCTAGGTTGCACATGAATGACTTGCCACCAAGGATGAGCATCTGGGTTGTTATAAAAAAATGCTTGTTCAATATGCCTATGAAGAATATATGGTTCTTTAGTAGATCGCATTACCTTGGAAGAATCAATTGCCCAAAACCCAGATAATTCCTTTCTTAATGTGGAATTACTACCTTTATACTCGGCTCGAAACCAGTCAAGCTTCAAAATGACCTATCAAAATATATAACAACAAAAACCCATTATTAGGTGCTTAAAAAATAACTAACTCTATCATAAAAAATATAAAATTTTTCCTACATGTTTGAATGTACGAAATGAAATTTCGTAGATACCAACAATAGTTCCTACGTAACCAAGTTCGCTATCTATAAGGTTCGTGTCTTTTGAGCTAGCACGTGATAGTTGCTTGAAAGAAGCAACAATACTAGAATCCTCTGTTTTACGTAAAGAATCAATGGCTTTGATTCTAATATGCTGTCCAAAAGCCCACATATTAGTGAACATTCGAGCCTACAAAATAATAAATTCAATCAGTAAATAGAAACTAATATACATATATGAAAAAAATAAAATATTATTTTAATAAAATTACCTTTCGTTCACAACCTATCATTAACTCTCTTTGCTCATCTGAGATTTCTTCATTATTTGTGTTGGCACGTTGCAAACGACTATATAACCAATCTGTGAAAGAAGATATATCTATAATCTCATTATTATCGAGATTACGTCTATATCTTTTGTTTTTTCGCCTTTTACTTCAGAGATTTTGAAGTTCCTCGTACTCGCTAAGGAATGCTTGCATGCATTCGCTATTATATGCTACAAAAGTAGAAACATCATTTTTTTCTTGAAATTTAAATAAGAATGGAACTCCCTTACCTGATAATACCTCATCTGTTATTTTTGAAGAAGACTCGTTGTTCCATGCACGTGGAGCTTCTTCATGAACTCTTTCAAGGTACTCACCTACGTAATACATGCACTCTTCAAGCATCCAACCCTTTGCCATGGATCCTTCTGATTTCGCTCTTTGTTTGCACATAACCTTTAAATATTCCCATAAATCGCTCGACCCAAAACATCCATCGAGTGTTGACAACACCTGCAATCTCTATTTCATCTACAAAATGGACTAATAAATGAACTTGAATATCAAAAAATGAAGTAGGAAGTTCTTTCTCCATCAAACATAGTAGCTCTTTGCATTCACGTTTTTTTTTGTGGGATCGAGTTTTTGCCAATCTCTTTGGATGTAATCCACCTATACATATCATAAAAACAATTATAAAGAAGTTAATTATAAAATAAAAGATATCCAATATTCTTACATATTAAATATAAAAGTATCATAATTACCTTATAAGTGATCCAAGATGATAGATTACATTTTGTACTCCTTTCGTTGTACATTCATCGATAACCAAAGGTAAAATATGTTTCAAAAAGTTATGCCAGTCATGGGTCTTTAACCCAGATAAGCTCTTATCATCCATAGTAAACATGTTTTGAAAAGATGCTCCATATCCTATAGGAGTCTTAATCAATTGAATTCTATTGTTGATAGTCTGTATCTCTTTTGTTGTAAGTACCCAAGGAGCAAGTGCATAAGTCGTTTCTTGTCGATGTCTATCAAAAACTGGCCATAACTTTGGTTTGGATTTTTTATCTTTCAAATCATTCCTTGATGCTATGGTATCTTTTAGTCCAAGAAGATGCCGCCATAGTGAATAACCAATATTTTTTAATATATGCATAGGATCAAGAAGATGACATACTTTTAACTCTTTCCAATACTCCAAAGAATACCATATTGATATGTTCTCTGCGAGTGCCAATTTTCCTTTACCTCTCTTCATATACTCATTATCTGAATCATCACTGAAGATTTCTAATTCTGGATCTATCAAAGGTCCATCTGTCCATTTTTTATACCAATCCATGGGCGTCATAGGTTTTGGACACTGACCTGTTTCAAGCTTTCCATTAAAATGTATCACTTCTCTTTTAGATCTTAATGGATGATCATCAGGCAAGAATCGTCGATGTCGAAGATAAATATTTTTGTTGAGATTCTTACTATAGATTGATCTCAACCAATCACCACAATATGGACAAGCTTTATAACCCTTAGTAGATATTCCTGCATCATCAAAATGATAAAAATATAATTAGATTACATCATATTTATTTACATGCATATTGAATAAAAAAATTGCATCAATACCTGAACAAACACCATATCTTGGAAAATCGTGAATAGTCCAAGCCACAATACCACGAACCGTAATATGTCTTTCATTGATGCTTTTCGATACATCAATGACATTAATACCTCTCCATAACTCTTGGAGATCGTTAATGAGAGGAGCAAGATATATATTCATATCTTTAACTTGTCTTTTGCCTGGGATTAAAAGTGAAAGCATTAAATGTTCCTTTTTAATGCTAAGATATGGCGGAAGATTGTAGTTTATGACTACCACTGGCCATGTTGACCATTTACTGGATTTCATGGAGAATGGATTAACCCCATCTAATGCAACTCCTAACTTTAGATTCTGTGGATTTTGTGCAAATTCAGGCAATGTAGAATCAATATGCTCAAAAGCAACACTATCATGAGGAATTCTGATTATTCCATCAGTACTTTTGTGATCATGTCCCCAAGTCAAAAGCTTTGATAATTCGGGGCTTTGAAACATATGTCTAATCCATGGAGCCAATGGAAAATGTCTCAATACCTTTTTTGGGATTTTACCTTCTTCCCCCTTATATCGAGGAGATTGACATTTGGGACATGTCAAAGAGTCTGCATATTCACCTCTATATAAAATACAATCGTTAGGACATGCATGTATACATTGATAATCTATACCAAGATTGTTGATTATCTTCTTCATTTCATCATGTGAGGTAGGAAGAATATTCTGACTTGGTAAAAACTTTTCAGATAATAACTTGTAAGTTCATAAAAAAAAGATATATTAAAAAAAGTAAATAAATAAACATACATATATATATGCATATAATTTTATATATGTGTATGCTTATGTGCATCTTTCAAAATATTCGCGATAAATTTGATTGTTTTGGATGGCAGGATACGATTGTTTGTTTTGGAGGATATGAAGTATGTACCTTCATTGAATGATTTGTTGATTCTATCATATATTCAATTTGAAAGTGTGAGAAGCGGGTTTATAATTGCTATTCAAAGAATTTGGCACTGTTTATAGGCCACACGATGGTGACCTGGATGAATCGCATGCACAGAGGTTACTCAAGATAGAGCAACCTGATTATAATGGACTAGTGCCAGCAGGATTCATGGGGTATGCAGTAAACCTCTTGCATGTCAATGATGAGCATCTGAACTTTAGGATACAAAGTGGAAATCATGGTGGCTTGAGAGGATCACTTTTATACAGCTTGTATAAAAGTGATCCTCTCAAGCCACCATGATTTCCACTTTGTATCCTAAAGTTCAGATGCTCATCATTGACATGCAAGAGGTTTACTGCATACCCCAGGAATCCTGCTGGCACGAGTCCTTTATAATCAGGTTGCTCTATCTTGAGTAACCTCTGTGCATGCAATTCATCCAGGTCACCATTGTATGGCCTATAAACAGTGCCAAATTCTTTGAATAGCAATTATAAATCTGCTTCTCACACTTTCAAACTGAACATATGATAGAATCGACAAATCATTCAATGAGGGTACATACTTCATATCCTCCTAAACAAACAATCGTATCCTGCCATCCAAACAATCAAATTTTCTGCGAACATTTTGAAAGATGCATTAATAGTTTTAAAAGATGTGTGGACAAAAATTGTCCATTCAATTCAAGTTCTTATTCTTACATTATCTAAAGTAAGAATAAAAACCTGCATTGAATGGACACTTTTTGTTCGCCCATCCTTTAAAATTATTTTTCCATCCTTCAAAATGTGTGTATATGTGTGTGTATGTTTATATGTGTGTATGCATTCATGTATATTATGTGTATGTTTATATATGCATGTATATATATATATATATATATATATATATATATATATATATATATATATATATATATATATATATATATATATATATATATATATATATATATATATATATATATGCATATATATATAAATATGTGGATATGTATATGTGTGTTTATGTTATATGTATGTATATGTGTATATGTATACATATATGTATGCATATATGTTTGCATGTATATGTGTATGTGGGTATGTGTATGTGTATGTGTGCGTATATATGTGTATGTATTCTGATTTTTTTTTTTGTTTGAGATTAAATTAACAAGAGATATTGTATGGTGGAAAAAAATAAGAGGTGACCTAACATACCACCTGAGACGTGGTAGTTTTTTCGTAGATAGCTACATCTTCAGGAGTCATTTCCTCAGTAGAAGGTACACAAATTAATAGTTTATATTTATAATTTTTATATATTTTAGTAATTTTTTACATTTAATTTATGTTATTTTTTCTTAAATAAACAGGCTACTGCAAAGAAGAGAGTGGAGTCGGGCCACACATCACACCTAGGCCAAATGGGCCATAATGGTTTTGTAGCTACATTTGTAAGTATATGTGTTATTGTGAGTATATTTTTTATTTTAGTTAAAATGCAAGCAACTTATCTTTTTTATTTGTTCCAATGCAGCAAAAGGATTATGGCCGATATCATACGAAACATGAGATCGAGTATGCTACACATTTTGGATATCGGCGTTTGAGCGAGTATATGCGAGATCATCCTGATGCCTTTGTGAGTATTATTAAATTTTATATAATTATTTTATTTTTATGAATGGTTTAATTGTTTTATTTATTTATGTTTGTTATATGTAATACAGGAGTATTATGGAGAGACAGATATGGATGATGTGGAGAGACAGACACAGGAGAGACGATCTCGATCGTCACAGGGTGATCATGACGATGAGGGATGAGGATGATCAGGATGATCACAATACTGCTGCTGATGATGATGATGATGATCATGATGATGATGATTAGGATTTTAGTTGATTATGAGATTGGATTATATGTATTTACATTGATATATATATATATATATATTATCTATATATTTTTCATTTCAGTTATGTTTTGAATTGTGTGTATGGTATTAAGTAATGAAGAGTTTTGTTCTATTTATTGTTATTATTGTTTATATTAAGCATGTGTTTTAATACTTTAATTATATAATTCATTCATATGTGTGTACCTAAGTGTATATGTATGTGTGTGTATATGTATGTATGTGCATGTGTATGTGTGTGTATATGTATGTATGTGCATGTGCATGTGTAAGTGTATATGTGTGTATGAGTATGTGCATGTGCATGTGTATGTGTGCATGTATATGTGTAACTCTATGTGTATATGTGTGTATGTGCATGTATATGTGTATATGTAGGTATGTGCATGTGTATATGTGTTTTAATACTTTAATTATATAATTCATTCATAATGTGTATATGTAGGTATGTGCATGTGTGTGTGCATGTGTATATGTGTTTTAATACTTTAATTATATAATTCATTCATATGTGTGTACCTAAGTGTATATGTATGTGTGTGTATATGTATGTATGTGCATGTGTATGTGTGTGTATATGTATGTATGTGCATGTGCATGTGTAAGTATATATGTGTGTATGAGTATGTGCATGTGCATGTGTATGTGTGTGTATATGTATGTGCATGTATATGTGTAACTCTATGTGTATATGTGTGTATGTGCATGTATATGTGTATATGTAGGTATGTGCATGTGTATATGTGTTTTAATACTTTAATTATATAATTCATTCATATGTGTGTACCTAAGTGTATATGTATGTGTGTGTATATGTATGTATGTGCATGTGTATGTGTGTGTATATGTATGTATGTGCATGTGCATGTGTAAGTGTCTATGTGTGTATGAGTATGTGCATGTGCATGTGTATGTGTGTGTATATGTATGTGCATGTATATGTGTAACTCTATGTGTATATGAGTGTATGTGCATGTATATGTGTATATGTAGGTATGTGCATGTGTGTGTGCATGTGTATATGTGTGTGTACGTATGTGCATATATATGTGTATAATGTATGTATATGCATGTGTATATGTATGAAACATGCATGTGTATGTGGATGCATTTCCATTTGCATCCATGTGCATGCATGTGAATGTGCATGCATGTGGATGTGCATATACATGTATTTGCGTATATGTTAGTGTGTGTGTGTGTGTATATATATATATATATATATATATATATATATATATATATATATATATATATATATATATATATATATATATATGCAATAATGCATGCATGTAAGTCTTTTTATGTGGTTGTAGAAATGTTTATGCATATGCATGTGTATATGTCTGTATGTCTAAGTGTATGTACACATGTATCTGTGTGTATATATGTGTGTGTATGTGCATGTGTATATGTGTATATGTGTGAAAGTGCATCTTCATCATGTATAAGTGTATAAGTGCATATCAATAAGTGTGAGTATGCTATCTAATGAAAATAACACAATTCAAATGATATACAAAGAATAGAAATTGTACTTACAATAGTTAGCCATACTTTTTGCTTGGTTAGCTTCTTGAATAACCTGCAATAAAGAGAGAAAGAAGAGAGAGAGAGAGAGAGAATTCAAAGAGAGAAAGATGTAGAAAGAGAGAAACAGAGACAGAGGGAGACAATAAGAGAGAGCTTAGGCAAAACAACAATTGTGCATATACTTGTTTCAACTCGTAAGCGCAGCACAATTGCGAACATTGGAGAGCTCTTCGAGTTGTCTACATCATCTTCAATAAGCGTATTTACAGGTGTACTAGGTCTTTTTTCAACACCTTGCACAATATTCCATAGCATGTCTGCCACCAATACATGACGCATTATATACATCCATAATGGATAATCAGTAGCATCCAACTTTTCCTTCGCAGCCAACATACAGAGTACGTCATTGGTTTCAGCCATGGCCATTGACTAAAATACCCTGATGCAGAAAAATGAATGTATCTCAAAAAGTTGAACAGAACTACCATGTCAAGCCCTGCTAGACCTATGGTAGACTTTGACGTGCTTATTGGCAAACCGAAACTTGTATATATATTTGGCAAAAAAAGATGAAATTTCCTACACAAGCACTGTGATAGTGCATTCGGAGGCCAAAACGAGCTCAGATAAAAATTTCAATGTCACACAACAAAACTATTTTGAATTCCTAATTGCCTTGAGTATGCTCACCAATTTTTTTGTGATTCTGAGACTGTAACCAGAGGGGTATCAAAGACATCCTAGATGAAGCAGTGGCGTGCTCTGATACCAATTGTTGGATTTTGAGGTCTCTGGAAGCACACAAACAGCACAAAGGAGAAGAGGAAGTTTGGGGCACAACACACAATACTGAATGTATTACCAAGTGAATATATAGAGATAAGTAAGTCCTTAGGGTTATAGGTGTATATACAAGTTGGGGGTGTTAAAAGTGCTTTCGATCAAGCTCTTTTAATCTCATTTCAGGTTCTTCGGATGGACAGGGATCTGATAGTACAGAGGCCCTTTTTAATTTTCCCAATTCAACATTCCATTAATACTAACTACTTTCCGATTGAACACTTATCACTACGCAATTCATCTACTTTATGTATCAAGCACTTACGGATTCGCGCAGAACTGTTAAGTTAATCACAATGTTACGATAATTAATGATTAATCACTGAACTTAACAATCAAACACAATACAGCTTCCATCTCCTTTAGTAACTGAATAATCCGGCCAAGCTTTCCTTCCAAATCACGACTCTTCTGAAAAAGTTTGGCAGACACTTTCTTTAAATCTTCAGTATTCTGCATAGTCAGGTCTGCCATTTCTTGTCCTTTCTGTTCCACCAGAGCTAGGTCTGCACGTGTTTCCTCCAGTAAGTTCCCTAGCGCAACACGAGTATCTTCTTTATCTTATACCAGTTGTTCCAATTGAGAGATTGATTCCTCACGAGCAGCAAGGAGAACGTTCTTCTCTTGTAATTCAGCAAGTGCGGTGTCCCATTGAGCAATCAGAGTGTCCCTTTCTGCTAATTGGTCTTGGAGTTGCTGGAGCTGAATCTGCAGTGCATGATTCTCTGCTTTGACCGCAATTGCTTCTTCTTGGAGCGGAGCAATGTCAACTTGTAGCAAGTCAACTTTGCTCTGCAACTCTTGTTGAATATTATGCGTTGCTATCTTCATCTGGAGGGGCAATTGCTGGGAGAATTGAATTAGAAGTTAGCCCATAGATGCCAATTCTGTGAACATAACTGCTGGAGGGGGAAGAGAAGGAGGGGGCTGTGACGATGAGGCAGAGAGCAAATGAGGGGAGGATGGTGGAGAGTAATCGGGAGAGGATAACGGATGAGTTGATGGATCACGAATGGCAGTAGAAGGTGCACCAGTAAGAACTGCAACAGGATCAGGAATGTTAGTTGGTGGAGGAAGAGGGATAAGGGCAGTTGATGCCAAAAGGTCTCAATCTGATTTTCCTCCACAGCAGTTTCGGTAACTATCTCTGCATTGCCAGTCAAGTGCTTGATTGCATCTGCTTGGGCAATGACTACATCTGCTTGTACCGTGACTGCATCTGCTTGGACGTCAGCGGTTGGTGATGAAGGAAATTGGCAGTCCGTAACCCCAATAGCTTCTGCTATCTCCTTCACAGTCTCAGCATCCAGTTGATGAGATGCCTCCCGCGATGAGACGTCAGCTACATCTTCCATGACCGCATCCTGATCCGGCTGCTTGAGAAAAGAAGACGGGACGGAGGACTCTACCTGTAGGGAGGTGGCGGTGTCATGGAAGACATCAGTGTCGTGGCCCGCAGTGGAACCCTGTACCTAGCTTTCGGATGGACTAACGTGTCTGCGTTTGCGGTGAAAAAAATGAAGCAGGTCTTCATCATCGTCGTCTTCGACCATCCGTGTAGATTCTTCATGTAACAGAATAGTATTGGGTGGGGGTTGCGTGGCTTGTACCACCGGAAGGAGAAGGGTAAGGAGATGGGGTAAACGAGTGCGATGAATGTCATGCTTGGATATCTGTTTTGTAACCACTACACATTCACAGTGAATGTGCCTAAAGAAAAAAGAGGTACAATTGACGGGTTCACGGGGGGCAGTATCGATCATGGAGTAAAAAGGTCGGGAAATACCATATGTACATTTTTGCAGGTTTAACGCTGTGACAAGGAATTGCAGAGCGGTACGCTCTGGTTCAGGGCGGCAAAGGATGGCAAACTCATTGGATGAGTGCCGGAGAAACAATTCCTTCATGGTGGTGAGAGGAAGGAGCGGTCCATTCTCCAACCCTTCCTGAGGGAGACGGAATCCCTCAGCAACCGTGTTGAGAGTAACAACGTTACGGGGGTTTAAACACATTATAGGCCAACAGTGATCTGCAGCAAGTGTGGCGGTGATGGTAGAGATGATCTGCGCATGGAAGGGGTGACACTCCACTGAATGCCAAGGCAATTCAGTGAAGGCCAACAATCCCAGAGCACGCAAATACTCACTCACCTCTGGATTGAGACTCACAGGGAAGGTTGCTATATTAGCCAGAGCTTCCATGGCGCACGCAGAGATGAACGCAGACACTGAGTACACAATGGGTGCAAACACACAAACACAATAGCGATTAACAGCGAAAGAAACAATATTAAGTAAGAGCACGGGGAAAATTAGGCGGCACGAATCCTAATCATAACGCAGTATTGAAACTATATCCTTCATAATGGTGACATGCATGCATTAACAAAAGCAATGACACAGAGGCAGCTATTAATCATGATTAGATCAACAAAATGGAAGGATTACGGCAGGTGGTCAATCGAAACACGAGGGGTAGAAAAGAAAATCAAGTGACAAGCGAAAAGAAGAGTAAAAAAACCAAAGACACCTCATGAGGTGGGAGATGGCGGGTGATAGGGATGAAGCTTCGAACCATTAATCGCTTTAGGGAGAAGGTGACCTGCCAAAGTAGATAACCAAAAAGTTGCAGGTCCCACTTGTTCAGCAATCTGGTATGGGCCGAACCACCGTAACTTAAATTTTTCGGCAAATCTATTGGCTTTAGCATTATAGAATAAAACGATTTGGACAATAAAAAATACAGGGGTTTTTAAAAAGCGATCATGAGTACGGGCTTGGCGTAGCTGAATTTCTTGTAGAATCATGAAGCTTTCCAAGTGTTGTTCATCTAATGATCTGAGAACATCCAACCGGAATGGAAAAGATTCTTCCGACAGCAATTTCTGGGATAAGGCTACTCGTAGACTCGGCACCACCACTTCCATTGGCGCAATAGCTTCCAGTCCATAAGCAAGTTTAAACAGAGTCATTCTGGTAGCCACTTTATACGTGGTCCAATGGCAAGTAAGAGCTGGTCCCATCGTTTCGGACACTCTAAGATCAGTTTCCGGAGAATATTCAACAGAGTCTTATTAGTGCTCTCAGCAAGACCATTCGCTCGTGGATAGTAAGGGGAGCTAAATTTATGCACAATCTGGAAAGTCTGAGTCAACACTTGCATTAAGGTATTTGCAAAATGTGTACCTTGGTCCGTCACTATCTCCAGAGGTAATCCATATCGAGGGAAGACATCCTTCATCAAACATTTGGCCACTGAAACAGTTGTGGCAGAACATAGAGCCCAAGCTTCCGCCCACCTAGTGGCATAGTCTGTACAAGTCAAAATGTAGCAGTTGTTGGTGAAGGTAGCTGGGGGTGTAATTGGGCCAATGAAATCTAAACCCCACTTCTGAAAGGGTTCAAGAGGCAGGATAGGTTGGAGGATAGGTTGGAGAGGAAAGAAATGTCACTGCAAGGGTTGTCCAGACCATTGACAGACATCACACTGCTGCACAAATTTAACAACATCTCTATACATTGTAGGCCACCATAGCCCACTTTGCAGGATTTTACGATGAGTGAGATCAGCTGCAAAGTGTCCACCAGTGGGTGATGAGTGAGCCATGGCAATAACTGATGCCGATTCATGTGGAGGGACACATCTGAGCAAGACACCAGTCCGATCTATGTAATACAATTGACCCACAATCAACAGGAATCGTCGACTGTAGACTGCAATTTTCCGGCGCAGAGTAGCGGGAGTATTAGGAGGGAGACAACCATCAGTAAGGAAAGCCATTAGTGTATCATAGTATGCAGGTGCAACAGGACGTTCTGTAGATTCTTCAGGAGCTGCCTCAATGACATAAATAGCCGGCGTTGTGTCATCGACACCTACCGGAGACTCACCGGAGTCCAGACGAGATAAAAAGTCCGCCAAGGCATGTGCCGTACCTGGGCAGTGAATAACTTCATAATCAAACTCCTGGAATAGTAAAACCCATCTTGCCAGTCTGCCGCCTAAGTGTTGTTGGCGAACCAAATACAGCAGTGCAGCAATGGAAAGTGAATCTTCATCCCAGCAAGTAATGTCAAAACTTCTTAACAGAATATACTAGACCAAGACACTCTCATTCTGTCATGGAGTAATTTCTCTCTGCAAGAGCTAATCTGTGGCTAGCATAGTACACTGGTCGAAATCATTTGTCGGTTTGTTGCATCAGCACACTGCCAATCGCTATGTCTAACGCATCCACAAATACATGGAATGGACGTTCCCAATCAGGCAGTTGCAGGATCGGAGCCTACGTTAGTAAGACCTTCAAACGATCAAATGCTCTTTGACACTCATTAGTCCATTCGTATTTATGCGAGGTGCTGGTCATAAGTCGGTTGAGTGGCGTCGCCAGATGAGCCAGCCACTATAAGTGTCTACCATGCCACCTAATCTGGCCAAGAAACCGCATAACTTCTTTGGGTGTCTTTGCAACCAGTGCCTCCAACACTACTGCTACCTTATCAGGGTCTACCTGTACTCCTTGTTTGGAGATGATATGACCAAGCAGCTTCCCACAGGAGACTGCAAAGACCGATTTAGTAGGATTCAAACATAATCGATGCTCCCGGCACTTTTCAAAACAGCACTGTAAATGATACAGGTGCACCGAAGTATCACCAAATAATGAAAAATCATCCAAATAGACTTGCATAAACGTTATCAGATAAGGTGAAAACACTTTCTGCATACATCTTTGGAATGTACTCGGGGCGTTCCGCAAACCTAACCACATTACGGTGCATGCATAGATGCCCCAATTAGTGATGAATGCCATCTTTGGTATATCCTATTCCGCCATCCTCACTTGATTGTATCCACTCTATCCATCTAGGAAAGAATACATTTCATGACCTGCTACCTCGTCGAGCATCGTATCTAGAAAAGGAAGAGGGAACGGATCCGGTACGGTGGCTGCGTTGACCTTCCCGTCGTCGACACAGATGCGTAACTGTTTATTTTTCTTAGGCACTATCACTATTAGCAAGATCCACTTTGCATGTTTGATAGGAACAATGAATCCAACCTTTAGCAAGCGATCTAGTTCCACTTTTACCTGGGCCGCATGATGCGGGTTCATCCGGTAGCTGGCTTGCTTGAAGGGCCGCGCATCTGGCTTCAGCACCACCCTGTGTTGATAAATTCATGGGTCAAGACCCTTCATGTCTCTGTAATCCCAGGCGAAGACATCTGAGAATTTGCGCAGGAGTTTCACCAAATTGTCTTGGAATTTTTCTGCTAATCTTGCCTTAATTTTTACTAGTCTCGGGTTGACCGTGTCACCTAAATTGTACGTTACCAACTGATCCTCCGGTACATAGAACTGCCGAGGTTTCGGCGAATCATCAGCTGGCTGCAACAGTTGTTGTAATGTCAATTCATCCATAGTTAGGTCGGCATCTGCTTCTGCTTCTTCAGTCAGTGGTACGACCGCACAAGCTGTCGGACTCCAATTATCTGCTACCGACTGTAAGTTTATAGTACCTAAGGCAATGAGGTCCTTATTTGTCTTGAGGAAAGCCTCCTCCTCATCATCAGATAGCCCATCCAACATATGGACTGGCTCTACGACATATGGGCGTGCGTGTATATCACAAGGTTGCATAGCATCCAATGTAACGACATATTTTCGGTGATTATTTTTAAAAATTAACTCTTGAGACGACCAATCATGCACAACCTTGGCTTGCTTTAGCCATGGTCGACCGAAGAGTAAGTTGTAGTCTAGGCTAGATTCGGGTAACTCCAGGACTACAAAAGTCATTTTAAATGTAGTTCCCTGCAGGGTTATAGGAATATTGCGCACTAGTCCAATCGGATGGACTATGGATTGGTCTGCCATTCACACAAAGAACTGCACTGGTTCAATTTGGGTCCAGCCCAGTTTCTTACAGAGTGCAGTTGTTGCAATATTCACTCTCGACCCTCCATCAATTAAAGCTTGTGTGATCCTCTGGTTTTTATACCAAACGGTGATCAGCGGTACCGTATGATCCACCGTAGGATCCATTTCGGGTTGTATGGTCGCAGTTGTCGGAGTACATGAAGGTCCAGGGCTGACTTGCTGTTGGAATTGCTATCTTACACTAGGAACTAGGGCGAGCAACTGTCCCAGAGGAAGTGTGATGGATGTCTTAGATATAAGATCCCATACCTTGTCTGTTTGTGTTGTAGCCATCACCGACTCTGATTGTGATGCTGATGTTGCTGGGGTGGAATTCTGTGCATCTAGTCTTGCATTTGGCGGAGGAGGCTGAGTTACTGGAGCTGGGTCAGGGAACACCGTTGGCTCTACTCTGCGGCTTCTTTACAAAATCTACGAATATGCCCAACCTCACCGCAGAAATGACAACGAGGGGGTGGGAGAGAGGTGCCTTCAGTCGATGTACCCGTCTGCAATCGATTTTGATTGAAATTGTTACTTCGCGGACCCCGATAGTTCTTGCATCCCTGTTGCTGGTTGGTCCACAACTATGGCGGTATGTAATGGTTGGTTGGCTGCCCCTGCTCCTGTATTATGGCGTTCACTGCCGCTCTACCCTACACCTTTGCATTGTATGCACAGGTTTCTGTTGAGTGCCCTGACGTGTTACAAATGGCACAACACATTTGGTTGAGAGCACATGTGGAACTAGTGTGACCGGGATTCTTACACTTAGTACAGTACACTTGTTTGGACGGATCCTCGGTCACATTCTTACTTGCTTTCAACCATTCCAGATCCTCCGTAAACCCTCCAACTTTGTGCTCCAACTGTAAGGCCATTGCAATGACAGCGTCCAATGTCATTCCGCCCACACAACGAATGAGCATAATCTGTTTTAACTGTGGATTCAACCCGTTGATGAACCATTGTGTTATAACATCGTCTGGCAGGTTAGCATGTGCCGGTGGCAGCTGCCACAGGTGAGTTCTGAACAGTGTCGCATACTCCTGGACACTCTGGTGTGGTTTCTACCGATTGTTTTGCAAATAGTCAAAAATTTCCGCAGGGTTCTTCTTCAAACGAAACCTCTGTAGGAACGCATCCTTCACATCGTCATAATTACCGAAATGATTAATATCGTATTCGTCAGCCATCTTGCTGCTTCATTAACCAGTGTGGCCTGAAACACTATGGCCTTATACACCGGATCTGGTGGGTGGTTCAACACTGCGTAACTAATTTCGAATGTGCGAACATGTGCATCGGGGTCATCCCCCAGAAATCCACCAAATTTCGTATAGGTCACTCCAGTTGGGACCGGTCGAGGTGGAACGACTGGCTGTGGCTGCTGTTGTTGTTGCTGCTGAAATTGCAGTTGTACCTGTGGCAGTGTTTGTTGTTGTTGTTGTGAACCACTCATGGTGCTGTTGTTGGAAGTGTTGTTATGACCTAAATTTTGAGGAGGTGTTGCTTGATCTTCCAAGTCTGAATCAACCTGCTCACTTTCCGGTCCTAAAATGTCGTTGAACCGTTTGTTAAACTCCAAGTCTAGCAGCCTTTCCTCAACTTTGGTGTCGAAATTAGGTAGACTTGCACCGAAAAGTGGTGAATGCAGTAAGTGTCCACCAGGCAGCACCGCAGTGTCACCGAAAAACTTCAAATTATCACCAAGTGATACCGAACTTCCACCAGAACGTGCCGAAGTCTCATGAGCGTGCCGAAAAAACCTCCCAAAGAGGGCAAAAAGCACCTCAGCAATCCTTAGTGTGTTCACACACATTACTACCAAAATAGGTCAACACCCTTGTAATTGAGCTTTAAAATCCAAGAAAGAATAATTAATATCCCTCTACACCTTTAAGGGAGGCTACATCACTACAAAAAAGGCACCAAAATCACTTAAAATAGTTATATATTAACATACAATTGCTCAGCTATTATAAGTTAGTGTGTGTAAAGATCTAGCTTATTATTTATGATTGTGTATACACATTGTCTTCCTCCTAAAATGTTGAGATCACACCTATAACTTCTTAAGTATATTTCTCTCATTCTAGGTATTCAATATATATATATCTTGGGATAGATCAATTACCTTCCCATTATAATTTTTGCAAAAATATTTTACTCAAATCATATCACGCTAAGAGTAGTGAGCATTTTTTTTGTTCCCTAAATAATAAGGTTTTCTTTTCATTATTCTAATCTACAAGTAGTCTTACTTGTCATACAATTTTGAGCATATTGCTCCAAAGGACTATGATAATGTATACGCATTACTAACAAGCCTAGGAGGTGCATTACTGTTTCCAAACAAGAAATAGGCTAGTCTAGAGAAGGTTTTTGCATAGATGAGCCCATGTCCATGCACTACCATCACATCCACATCTAAAACCTCTACAAATAATAGAAAAACCAAGTGCAATATGTGACTTTGTTATTCGATTAGAAAAGGTAAAACTACTACTATCATTTTGGACCAAGCGCAATTTGAATATAATACTATTATAATGAAACTATCTTTTGATCAAACATAAATCATGCTAAAATTGTTTTTTCGGTATAGTACAAAAAGCTACCAATCTATACCATGCGTGCCCAAATGGTTATAGCGAAGGAAGAGGTTATGGGTCGCAACTTTATAGACCTTTTTTTTTTTCAAAAAAATATTTGGAAAGGTCTTTTGCACAACAAAGATCATTCGATATGCCCATGTTGCAGTTTACCATAAATACACAATATCCAAGGAGTTTCAAGGTTCAACTACAAAAATCTCTAAAAAAAAGGTATGTATCGAACAATCTATACCTAATGCAAAGCAAAGCTTTTGAAAGAATGATAAGACATAACAAAAGAAAATAAATAAATAAATTTAACCTTTTCATTATAGTTTTAGTCATGTCTTTATTGATTCAAATAGACTATGGTATCATCTTGGTGGATATTTTTTATTGGTTGTTCATTAAGGTTGGAAATAGTTTTACTACTATGTTGTTATTGTCTTTTGTCAGTTAGAGCAAGAGAAGTAGAATGTGAACCACAGAACCCTGTATTCATCTTTGTTTCAATAAATAATCAAACACTGAACTAGACTAAGACACAACTATACTAAACAAGTTTTAACTTGATAGACCAGATAATCATACATGATTGCTTAGTAGCATTCTTAGCTTTCTGACCATATCAACAACAGGTTCAAGTATTGTGCATGTTGATACAAAGGGGAATAGAGTACTTCTTATTGTAATAAGAATACAAAAAGACAAGTTATCTATTATTTTACTCTTGTCTCTATTTCAAAGAATATGGGCCGAGTTCAAACACTAATCTGAAGTAATATTTGTTCATGACTAAACGATCATTAGTATGGTCATGTTTTCTTCCTGATAATGCAATTTTTTTTTCCTAAAGAAGTTTCTTATGAGAAATGATCGCACTCTTTATATTGTTAGAAAATTATGTTGCTAATAAGTAACGAATCTAGAAGATGAGATCTCTTAGCCAAAGGAACGGATACATCTTTAATACATCTTCATCAATAAGTGTACCTTTAATAGATCTTCATCATTAAGTGTACCTTTAAAATCCAACACAGTTAATAGCTGAGTATGTATATAAATAATTCTATACATAAACATATACTTTTTTACTTTTCCAAAAAAAAAAACTATATATAGAATAAGTATAACTATGAAATAGATAGGTATAAATCAAAATATAATTTAATAAATGCATGTGTCTCACAAAATGAATATATCTAAATATGCATGATACGTTGTATGGAGTTAATCATGAACTAGCAATCATGGTTGCATTTGAAAAAACATGCAAGCATATAATAAAGAAAATATAGAGTTATAACTTTATATTTTTATATGTTAGAAATAAACAAATGCACACAAACTTCTAAGATCTTTGTTTACAGACAACGAATTTTCTAGCTACATACAATAGAAAATAAAAAATTAAAATGTTTTTAAATGCTTATACACAAAAATAAATGTGAAAGTACATATAAGAGAGTTCACCCTAAATATACCTATGTATCTTGATGTGGCTTAAACGCACATGCAAAATCATTCTCAAGAATATATTGATACATCATTAGGAGAACTACTTCCCAAAAAGATTCATGAATTCAAGAGACATGCACTCTGAGACAGTACATTTAATGGTCTGAGTGAAAAAGAACATACATACTATATATGTATGTATGTATGTATGTATGTATGTATGTATGTATGTATGTATGTATGTATGTATGTATGTATGTATGTATGTATGAATGTATGTATGTACCTACGTACGTACATATGTATGTATGGGTGCATGTATGTATGTGTGTGTATGTATGTATGTGTGTATGTACGTATGTATGTATGTATGTATGTATGTATGTATGTATGCATGTATCTATGTATGCATGCATGTAAGTATATATGTATGTGTTTGTGTTTATGTATGTACGTGTGTGTGTACGTACGTACGTATGTATGTACGTATGTATGTATGTATGTATGTATGTATGTATGTATGTATGTATGTATGTATGTATGTATGTATGTATGTATGTATGTGTGTGTGTATGTGTTGTTGGTGCAATTCAAGCCTTCACACTTGGCTTGGAACCTTGGAAATTTAGTGTTGAAACCTTGGAAGTTTAATCTACTTGAAGAAAGGACCATATGAACTTATGCTTATAAGTTATTACCTCTTTACCCATTGTAAAAGTCTATATGACTTGGCATTTACTTGTAATCACTTACCTACTTGATTAGTCGTAGAATTTGGATGGTGTAATTGGAGAGAATATCTCCTTACTTTTAGAGGAGTGATTGAAGGGAGCCAAGAATTCAAATTTGAATTCAAATTCTCACTCATTTTATATATAAGTTGCACTTGAAAAGTCGCGGTGAGTTCTTCACTTTTCCCGAGACTTATACCCACGATCATTGAGTGTGTGAGTGCTACACTATAGCCTACACATCTCTAACTCATTAGGCAACATCTATCAAGCCAATGAGATTGTACATTCATGTGAACTAATAGAAAGATTTACATTCACTATCTCTGTTTACTCTGAGTCATCATCTATAAGTCTGTCAACTTCAACAGGTCATATCTCAGGATCTACTTATCCAAATCAAATTATTCAAAGCACATTGGATTCAGCTCAAAGTCTTCTACACCCCTACAAATTTTGAAGTCAATTGATTCAGCCATTGCAGAGAAATCACAGTCGAAGTGCTCACTGATCTGTGTCTGCAGAATTCCTAAAAAGTCGGGGGTACATATAATTTTGCTAAACTTCTTTCTCTGAGTATAGTTTATCATTTTATCTCATTCCACTTGCAAATGGTAGCTTGTTAAGCTAATTTAATATGTCCAGAAGGAATTTGATCAATTGTTAGTGTGCTGGTCACACTAAGTGAAAGTCTGAGCAGGTGTCACTATAAAAATAGCAAGTTTTTCTTGATTTTTGAAGTGCTAAGTTATCTGTTTTGATTTGATCATTACACATATCATTTGCAAAGTACATATATGCTTTCTTGGTATCATTTGGAAGCTAAGCAAGTGTACTAAGCATATCTGGAGTCAAGGAGGGCTGAAGCAAAGCAGGTCTAGCAGCTTCAACTCAATCTCTTGAGTGCATCCAACCATCTCTCCCAACAGTGGTATCAGAGCAAACAAGGTAACAATGGGAGATGGATTTCCTTCATTCATTGACAAATTGGACAGGAACAATTACCAAGCTTGGTCTCTAAGGATGAAGACCTATCTACAAGGAAGAAGCTTATTTGGATTCATATCAGGAGATGAGGAATTGCCCTCATTCAAAGCTAGAGGACTACCCACCAAGGATGAACAAGAGAGGCTCAACCAATGGTGTGCAAAAGATGCTTTGGCAAGGTCTTACCTTCTTAACTCTATATCTGATTTCCTGTTACCTCATGTAAGGAACTGTAAGACTTCCCAAGAGACTTAGGAAACTTTGTCAACATATTTCTCTTCCAACACAAGGGCCAGGAAGAATCAACTGTGGATTGAATTCACAACCCTTAGGAAGCAGCCCAAGCAATCAGTCTCAGAGTATGTGACCAAGATTAAAGATGTGGCAGACCAATTAGCAAGCATTGGAGAGGAGATTGAAGAGGAGCAAATAGTCAGGCAAGTAACAAATGGACTCAAGGCAGATGATAAGTGGGAAAGCTTCGCCACTGCAATGGACCTCTACATGGACATACATACCCCAGATCTCACAACACTCATGGGCCAACTATTCACACATGAAGCAAAGTTTACAAAGGCAGGAGATCAATCAAAAGGTAACAACCCCTCTACTCTATATACTGATAAAAAGGTTAAAGATAAAGGTAAAAGTAAGAAGGTTGATGAAGAAGGTTCTACCTCCCAAGAAAACTATGCAGGGAGAGGTAGATCCTCAAGAGGAAGAGGTAGAGGAGGTAAGTCAGGTAGGGGGAGACCCTACAACTCATCACCATGCAACATCTGTGGATTGTCCAATCATACCACAGATGAATGTTACAAGAACTATAAGAATCAAAGAGGAAGAGGCTACTCAAGAGGTGGATACTCTCAAAGGAGAGGCAGGTTCAACCAACACCAAGGCTACAATGGATACAACAATCAATACAACAACAATTACAACCACAACCACAATGGTAACTACCAAGGTGGATTCAGAAATAGAAGGGATTACAACAACTACACAGAGGAGCAAGATGACTCCCTATTGATCATGAATATGACCTCCAAGGCAGGTACAAATGATGATCATTTATTTTATATTGACTCAGGATGTTCTAACCATGTAGCTGGCAATGTGGCACTACTCTCTTATTTGGAAGAACCCAAGGGCAAACATCAGGTACAAACAGGTGATGATACTAAACATTCTGTTGTAAAGATTGGAAATGTAAAGACATGTGATGGTAACCAGAATCTATTGAGCAGGGTACTCTATGTACCAACCATCACCAAGAATCTAATGAGTGTTGGTCAGATTGTGGAGAAAGGTTTGCAGGTCAGATTCACTCAACATGGAGCATATGTGGAGGACCCAAGACATGGATTCAGAAGGATAGCCAAGGGGGAGAAATCAGGTAGATTGTTTACTTTTGAGCTAGAAGACACCAAGAACATTGCTTTATATAATTACAAGGATCAAACACTTTCAGAGTTAGAAATATGGCACAAGAGGTTAGGTCACATAGGTGAAAGAACCCTAAAGCAAATGTGCAGGGATCAATGTGTGCTTGGGATACCTAATGTATCCAAGCAACACATGATTTATAAGTGTGGAGCTTGTCAGTTTGGTAAGTCTCACAGGTTGCCCTATTCAAGGAAAGGTTTCATGCATGAAGACTACCTAGACTTGGTACACACAGATGTTTGGGGACCTAGCAAGGACCCTTCCATTTCAGGTTCAAGGTACTATGTGTCCTTTATTGATGACTATAGCAGGTGGACTATCTTATACTTTATGAAACATAAAGATGAAGTGTTTAATTGTTTCAAGAGGTATCTTGCACTTGTTGAAAACCAAACAGGAAGAAGCTTGAAAAGGCTAAGGTCAGATGGAGGAGGAGAGTACTTCTCCAATGAGTTTGAAGACTTCTTGCAGGAAAGAGGCATCAAAAGGGAGATAACTACAAGGTACTCACCTGAGCAAAATGGGGTAGCTGAAAGAAGGAATAGACTCATTGTAGAAACAGCTAGGTCTATGCTTAATGAAAAGAAGTTGCCAAATTATCTTTGGGCAGAGAGTGTATCTACTGCCACCTATCTCATAAATAGGTTGCCATCCAAATCACTTGATGGCATGACACCATATGAAGCTTGGCATGGTAAGAGACCTTCTCTGGATCATTGCAAAATCTTTGGTTGTGTAGCATATGTGCATATTCCCTCACAGGTAAGGGGAAAGCTAGACCCTAAAGCTGAAAAATGTATCTTCGTTGGTTATGATTTGGACCAAAAGGGATACAGATTCTACAACCCAACAAACAAAGGCGTCAAGGTAAGCAGAGATGTCATCTTTGATGAGAATGACTCATGGTATGAGAATGAATGCAGGAAGGTTAGTCTACCCTATGATATGGAAGAAGATTTCCCAAAGCTCACCAAGGAGGAACCAACTCAGAAAGAAGACTCAAGCTCAGATGATGATGATACAATTAACCTTGAGGAATTCAAGGCATGGAAGTCCAAAGGAAAGATGAAGATGAAGAAGCTAGAGGATATACCAGAATCCTCAACTCAAGCTATGAGGAGATCTTAGAGAGAAAGTAAGAAGCCTATCAGATATGGGTATGATACTTCTCTTGTAACCAAGCATTCTGTATATCTTGCAAAGGATTTGTTGAATGAAGAACCAGGTACCTATGAAGAAGCAATCACCAAACCAGAATGGAAAGGAGCTATGGATGAAGAAATGGAAGCTCTCAAGGAGAGTGATACTTGGGACTTGGTACCCAAGAAGGACTCTATGAAGGTGATAGGATCCAGATGGATCTACAAGCTAAAGAGAAATTCAGATGGAACAATAAACAGGTACAAAGCTAGGTTGGTAGCCAAGGGTTTTGCACAAACCCAAGGTATTGATTATGAGGAGACATTTTCTCCTGTGGCTAAGATGCCAACTATCAGAATATTGGTGAGTATAGCTGCATCAAAGAATTGGAACATGTACCAATTAGATGTCAAGAATGCTTTCTTGAATGGATGGATATCTGAAGAAGTCTACATGTCACAACCACCTGGCTATGAAGATCCAAAAAAGGTAAACTATGTTTGTAAATTGAAGAAGGCTCTATATGGTTTGAAGCAGGCACCTAGAGCATGGAATTACAGGTTGACAACCTACCTCCAAGACCAAGGATTTGTGATGAGCAAAGCTGACACTTCTCTATTCATAAAGAGAAGTAGTACAGAGGTAATCTATTTGTGTGTTTATGTTGATGACATCATCATTACAGGCAATGATGTCAATGGGATTAGACACATCAAAGGACAGATGATGAAGGAATTCAAGATCAATGATCTTGGATTATTGAAGTACTTCTTAGGTCTTGAGTTAGTCTACACCAACTCAGGTATATATATCACTCAAAAGAAGTATGTACAGGATATGGTCAAGAAGTTTGGCTTGCAGGATGCTAAAGTCTCAACTACTCCAATGGAGGTCAACCTAAAGCTAAGTGCTCATGAAGGGGATGAAATACAAGACATTACAGGATATCAAAGCATGGTAGGTAGTTTGAATTATGCTACCAAGGCAGCAAAGAAGATCTTGAAGTATTTGAAGGGAACTCAGAACCATGGTTTGTACTTTCCTTATACATCAGATATTGACATTAAAGTATACTCAGATGCAGATTGGGTAGGATGCAAGGATGATAGGAGAAGCACATCAGGCTACATTTGTTTTGCAGGAGATAAACCTATTTCTTGGTCAGCCAAGAAGCAACCTACAATGGCTTTGTCATTGACTGAAGCAGAGTATAGAGGGCTTGCCAATGCCACTCAAGAAGCTATCTGGTTAAAGCTTTTGTATACAGAGTTAGGTCTATGCACTAGACCTCCAATTATCTTTGGAGATAACACAAGCTCTCTTCACCTTGCAGCTAATCCAATATATCATGCTAGGACAAAACACATAGAGGTTCATTACCACTATGTGAGAGAAAAATTGCTAAGCAAAGATATTCAATTGACTTATGTGTCCACTAATATGCAATGTGCAGATTTACTCATTAAAGCATTGGATGGGAACAAGTTATGCAGGTTTAAATCCATGATTGGATTGCAGGATGTGATTGAAGACTAAAGATGAAGACTTAAGCCAAAGTGCTTGGCTTGAGGGGGAGCTGTTGGTGCAATTCAAGCCTTCACACTTGGCTTGGAACCTTGGAAATTTAGTGTTGAAACCTTGGAAGTTTAATCTACTTGAAGAAAGGACCATATGAACTTATGCTTATAAGTTATTACCTCTTTACCCATTGTAAAAGTCTATATGACTTGGCATTTACTTGTAATCACTTACCTACTTGATTAGTCGTAGAATTTGGATGGTGTAATTGGAGAGAATATCTCCTTACTTTTAGAGGAGTGATTGAAGGGAGCCAAGAATTCAAATTTGAATTCAAATTCTCACTCATTTTATATATAAGTTGCACTTGAAAAGTCGCGGTGAGTTCTTCACTTTTCCCGAGACTTATACCCATGATCATTGAGTGTGTGAGTGCTACACTATAGCCTACACATCTCTAACTCATTAGGCAACATCTATCAAGCCAATGAGATTGTACATTCATGTGAACTAATAGAAAGATTTACATTCACTATCTCTGTTTACTCTGAGTCATCATCTACAAGTCTGTCAACGTCAACAGGTCATATCTCAGGATCTACTTATCCAAATCAAGTGATTCAAAGCACATTGGATTCAGCTCAAAGTCTTCTACACGCCTACAAATTTTGAAGTCAATTGATTCAGCCATTGCAGAGAAATCACAGTCGAAGTGCTCACTGGTCTGTGTCTGCAGAATTCCTAAAAAGTCGGGGGTACATATAATTTTGCTAAACTTCTTTCTCTGAGTATAGTTTATCATTTTATCTCATTCCACTTGCAAATGGTAACTTGTTAAGCTAATTTAATATGTCCAGAAGGAATTTGATCAATTGTTAGTGTGCTGGTCATACTGAGTGAAAGTCTGAGCAGGTGTCACTACAAAAATAGCAAGTTTTTCTTGATTTTTGAAGTGCTAAGTTATCTGTTTTGATTTGATCATTACACATATCATTTGCAAAGTACATATATGCTTTCTTGGTATCATTTGGAAGCTAAGCAAGTGTACTAAGCATATCTGGAGTCAAGGAGGGCTGAAGCAAAGCAGGTCTAGCAGCTTCAACTCAATCTCTTGAGTGCATCCAACCATCTCTCCCAACATGTGTGTGTGTATGCACCCAACCCTTTCTTGAGGGATTGGTCACATGGCGAAGGGTGATCTGTCATGTGTGTAGAGAGAGAGAGAGAGATAAATGTGTGTGTGTGTGTGTTTGTGTGTATGTATGTATGTATGTATGTATGTATGTATGTATGTATGTATGTATGTATGTATGTATGTATGTATGTATGTATGTATGTATTTGATAGATGTGTGTGTGTGTGTGTGTGTGTTTATGTGTATGTATGTATGCATGTTTGTATGTATGTATGTATGTGTGTGTATGTATGTATGTATATATGTATGTACTTGGATACATACATACATGAAGAATAAATACAATCATACGTATGTATGTATGTATGTATGTATGTATGTATGTATGTATGTATGTATGTATGTATGTATGTACGTATGTATGTATGTATGTATGCATGCATGCATGTATGTATGTATGCATGCATGCATGTATGTATGTATGCATGCATGCATGTATGTATGTATGCATGCATGTATGTATGTATGCATGTATGTATGCATGCATGTATGTATGTATGCATGCATGTATGTATGTATGCATGCATGTATGTATGTATGCGTGCATGTATGTATCCATGCATGCATGTATGTATGTATGTATGTATGTATGTATGTATGTATGTATGTATGTATGTATGTATGTATGTATGTATGTATGTATGTATGTATGTATGTGTGTAAGTCTTTGAAGAGCTTCTTGAGCCACATGATCTCACATGTAGCAAGTGCTAAAGCTCTGTACTCAGCCGCAGTAGATCATAATGCAACTGTTGGTTGCTTCTTGGACATCCATGAAATTACTCTTTGACCTAGCATGAAGACATAGCCAGATGTGCTCCTCCGATCCTCCTTTGAACCAGCCCAATCAGCATCACTAAAGCCTTGAGGTTGTAATCCATCTCCATAAGGGTAGTACGACCCTTGGTTGATAGTGTGCTTGATGTACCTAAGCACTTTCTTGGCTGCATTCATATGAACATCAGTTGGTGAATTTAGAAATTGAGAAAGAACTCCTACAACATAAGACAAGTCAGGTCTTGTGATGGTAGCATAATTAAGGCTTCCAATTATGCTTCTATATGCTAAAATATCTTCAAGAGGTTTTCCTTCACCTGCACATAACTTTGTGTTTGGATCCACAGGTTGTGTGAGTGGCTTACATCCACTGATACCATAATTGTAAAGTACATCTAGCAAGTATTTCCTTTGAGCAAGGTAAATACCATTTTCCACATAAATAACTTCAATCCCAAGAAAGTATTTAAGAACTCCAAGATCTAAAATCTTGAATTTATTTCCAATCTTGGCCTTGATCCATGTGATACCTGCATCATCACTTCCTATTATAATCAAGTCATCCACATTTATGCATACATAGACAACTAGTCCTCCTTCCTTCTTGAGGTATAAGGAAGGATCTCCATCACTTGGCTTGTATCCACACCTGCACAAATACTCCACAAGCCTTTGATTCCATGCCCTAGTAGCTTGCTTTAAACCATACAATGTTTTTCTAAGTTTACAAACAAAATCTGAATATTTAGGGTTCTCAAATCCTAATGGTTGAGTCATGTAGACTGTCTCCTGCAAATCGCCATTAAGAAAAGCACTCTTTACATCCAATTGATAGATTGTCAACCTCCTAGATGTAGCAACCCCAATGATTGCCCTAATTGTGGTCATCTTTGCAACCGGGCTGAATGTTTTTTCATAGTCAATCCCATAGGATTGAGCAAATCTTTTTTCCACAAGCCTTGCTTTGAACCTAGCAATTGAACCATCAAAATTTCTCTTCACTTTATAGACCCATTTGTTGCCAATTACCTTCATCCCTTCTCGTCTTGGAACTGTTGAAAGTTTTTCAAGCTCAAGAGTGTGGGAACATGCCCCAAATTGAACCTTCCACATCATCCACAATCAAAGGAGGCTATTTCCACAAGTTGGAGGCATCCAATTATGCCCATAATGGAAAGAAGTTGATTAGAGAAGATTTAGCTCACCTCTTGATGTGATTGGACCTCACTTTTGACATGTATATTCTTTTGATTGGTTAAAGAGGTTAGTATGTGGTCTTTAAAACCTCTAATGAGTTGTATTATGACTTAGAGTCGTGGAAATACGTGCCCAAGCTGCCCCCTTGCTTAAGCACACCCCCTACTAGCTGTTCTCTGCATATTTTGCAAAAATTTCACTTTTACACACTCTATCTATCTAGATGTTTTTGGCAGACCCCCCAGTCTTGTAATTGTTGTTTCGCCTTCATCCGGAATCCATTTGCAATGATTTTTGTCTTATTGGAAAGCTTATAAGTTCTACTTTGTCTGGTATAAGCCTCAGGTTCAGTGCCTGCACATGTGCAGAGAAATGTCCAGAACAGTGTCTGTCTAGTTAGCTCATACTCTGTGAAGAGATCAAGTTATCTGTTTTGTTGCAGCTGGTTGAGGCATCATACAGTATCCAAATGGAGTGATTCTACTCTCATTTGAAAGATCGTAGAGTCTAGTTTAAGCCTGCAAAATTTCATTATCAGTCTCTGCATATATTCAGAGAAACTCAGAAAATACAGAGCCTATGTCTGCAAAATTTCAGGATCCTAGGAGGGTTCATTTGCTTTTGTTGTGCACATAGGAGTCTTTATCCTCCAACAGTGGTATCAGAGACATTTTGAGCATTTGAAGCTTAGCTAGAAGATTTGAGTAGCTAGAACCATTGGAAGAGAGATCAAGGTCTAGCAAAGATAAGACAAGGCAAAGGAAGAAATTGAAGGTCCTAAAAGCAAAGGAAAGTTCTACTAATTTTGTTATGTTCTGAAAGAGATGCACAGGTACTCGACGTAACCAAAGTACAACACAAGCATTTGCTGAGCAAAAGCAAGGACAGGGTTGCTATCAAAAGAAGTTCCAGAAGGAGACAACGAGGTCCAAGGCGAGAATCAAAAGAAGGGCTGTTATTTTTCTTGAAGAATTCACTCAAGGTTTGAGGTAAAGATCAAGACAAGGAAGGCTGCTATTCATCTTGAAGTAGTTTGAGAAGGAGACAACAAGGTTCGAGACAAAGATCAAGAGGAGGAAGGCTACTGTTAGTCTTGAAAACTCCCTTATTCATGAAGAAAAGACTATCAAGCTAGAAGTAAGATCGATCGAGTGGAGAGATCGCAAGGAATAATGAGAAGCTCAACCAAGGAGAAGCTTGGAAACAAGGTATAAGAATTGTTCTCCCATTTCTATTTCAAAGAATTGTTTAAGGAAGAAGAGAGCTTGGCTAAAGAAGCCACTCAACAAGTATGAAGAAAATATTGGCTGTGTAAGCCATGAAAGGAAGAAGCTAGGGAAAAGAGATCTTGGATTGGGGATGCACTCAGCAAAAGGTGTGTCAAAAGAGCTTGGCTAGAGAATCCACTCAAGAAGCAAGTTGCTCGCCTAAGGCTTGAGCAATGGTCGCTACTGGGAAGCTTGAGCATTGGTCGCCTAATGGCTTGAGCATTTAACTTGTTTGTGTTTGGAAAGTGTTTCTTACAGGTAGAAGAAACAAGATGGCATTTTGGAACTTTGTCAAGGACCTAGAAAGGTTCCTGACCAGTCTGGAAAAGAATACAAAGCAGGAGGAAGATCATGAAGAAGAAGAGGCAAAGCATGATCAAAGAGAAGATCCAATGAAGGGTCTTAGAAGCTTGCAAGGCATGGCAAGCATAGAGCAAGGGGGAGACTCAAATAGAGAAGTCTCAAATAAAGAGGAAGAAGAAGAAGACTTTCGTCATGGGGAAGAAGAAGAGTTTGAAGGGAGTAGAAGTGCAGCCACAAATGAATGTAATCTATGCTTCCAAAGATTAATCAAGAGTATGTTTGCAAGTAAGCATGCAGCCATAAAAGCAATTGAGGAGATATTTGAAGAAGCACACAAAGTATCAAGTAATGAAGAGCTTGGGGAAGAAGCCAAAACAGCCACTGAAGCCAAATCATTAACAAATGAAGAAAAGGGAAGAGTTTGGATAGGTGTAGAGAATACAAAAGGCAAAAAGAAAGTATGGACAGCCATAGGAGAAGGACAACTCATAAACCAAAAAGTTAGGACAGCCAAAGAAAATGACGAATCAACAAGCAAAGGATTAAAAGAAGCAAGGACAGCCATGGGAACACAAAAATCAAGTGAGGAGCAAAAGAGAACAGCTAAGAAGATCCAAGAGAGAAGTCAAAACAAGCAACAGTCAAGGAAAACAATAGAGAGAAGTAAAAAAAGATATAGAAGATGAAGGAAAATATGAGACAATGAAAAACAAGAAGAGAGAGAGGACACTGAGAGCAGATCCAAGCAAGGAAAAGATGGGATTCAGAAATGAAGAAGATGAAGCATTGAAATTAAAAGTAGAAGGAGAAAGCCGTGACTACCCGAAATCAAATTTCCAATCCATTTATGTTCTGAACGCCAAGGTTTGGATGAAGAATATGTATGTTCATCATTCTACTTGGTTTGAAGATAATGATCAAGAGATTGATCTTCAAGTATTGCATGGGGACTTGGTTTGGATTTTTCAAATCACTTTCTATGCTACATCAAGAGCTACAACGACGACCAACAGAGAAGAAGCAGAGCTGGAATCAATCTCAAGCATGGAGAGCTTTTCTTGCATGCATTGAGTAGAACTACATATGGAGGATTGCTTGGACTACACACAATCATCATAAAGCTTCACATTGAAGCTTGAGGGGGAGTGTTGAAAAACATGCAAGCTTCAATGGAATCTGAGGCTATTGTATTCTCTCTCATCTCACTTCATCTCTTAGGATCATATGAACCATATATTCACCGACCATAGGAACTCATGTTTATGTAGCTATTTCAAGCTCATGAGAACAAGCTCTTAGCTTAAGAAATCATTTTCTAATTTAGAATAAATCCAAGCGACCAAAACTGTAGCACGTATGTAATCTAGTTTCCTTATGTTATGGAACCGCTTTCCTTGATATATGCTTGGAGTCGCAGATCTGTTAGGTCCTTAGATTTAGCTCATCAAGAGAAGGGTATTGGTTGAATGAAACTCTATATATACCAAGCACTACATGAAACAAACTGAGACGGCACCATATGTATGATGAGCCGTGTGTATACTTCTCTCAGTTTTGAGTAGAAACAGAGTTGTGTTTTTTAGTATACTCTCTCTCTCTCTGTCTATGTCTCTCTACAGTACATGTGTTGAACAGGATTTGCTCGACTTGATGGTTATATTGCAAAGGAGTGACACCATGACCAGAATGGTCACCACAAGAAACCATTGGGCATATCATGCGGCAACAGCAAGCAAAAATGCATAGAAATGGTATGATGATGTTGTGTTTTTTCTAGAAAGTCATATACTGTTGCATTGCTCTTTGTTGTATGATAAATAATCATCCATCGTTCTCTGTTCTATGATAAACGATCACGATACTAGATGAGGTGCGTTCTTAGAATATGCATGGAAAGTCTGTGATGAATATACTTTGGAAGGAATCAGGTTTTGCTTAATAAAATACTCTATGGATTTTACATTGATGTGATGTTATAGCTTTGTTGGCATGCTAAGATTTGAATAAGCATGAATGACCGTATAGAAGATTGTGCATATGTGCAAGTGGAATTAAAATAATGTGTACAACGACATTGAATATATGTTGTTTCTTATTTATATATAGTAATATTCAAGGTTGAGGAATGATGCGATATTAATGCACATATTTCTAGATGTTGAGTACACGTTTTGAGGATTCGATGAAAATTATGAAATGATACTATGATTGATGTGACTCAGTCAAAGTTGTACTAAGTGACCTGGCATCAATGTACACGCATAGATATAAGGAAAATATTCCATATGAATCAAAGGGAGATAATGAGGTAAAGGTAAAAGGGATTGCTCGTTTGTTGATCAAGGAGCTCTCAGATGAGAGTGTATATGACATATACGATGAGTAAATATTTCTGATGGACAAAGCAGGTATGATGTATACTTTGAAGTAAATATTTCTGACATACAAAGCAGGTATGATGTATACTTTGAGTAAATATTTTTTATGGACAAAGCAGGTATGAGGTATGATGTATACTGTCATTGGATGATGCTTATGTAAACGATTGTATGGCAAATGAAAAAGGTGTTGACATAATTAATTGTTATATTATCACAAGGCGTGTTCTTATGTGATCCCAAGAGGAAGAATGATTGACGAATATATATTATGTACATGAGTCAAAAAGTGATTAGTAATTGTTATAAAGACATGTACAAGAATGGAAACAGATTGTTTATGCAATAGAGAGGCACATGAAATTAATAGATTGGGTTGTTTATGTATTTGTGAGGGTACTTCAATCAAGTTCATGAAGCTTGTGATAAAGCATAAGGTTTCGCATGGTACACATGTTTGAATGACAATCTGTTAGATGCCAAATGTAATGACTTATGACTTATGAAGATGTATTGTAACTCTTGTGGATGTATGATCAATGTGGTATTGTTATCAAGTATTCAAATTAAAGCGATTAAAATACTAAAACGTTCCTCGTGAGTGTGGGCTCATCACCTTCCGCATGCTGCCACTTATACCAACAGGAACAAGACTCCATGTGTTGTTGTATTCAAGGGCTTTGTACTCTTCTTCCATAGCTTCTTGCCACTCCTTTGTGTCTTTGGCCTCTTCATAGGTAGAAGGTTCATGATCTTTGATAACCTTAGTCATGGAAGCATAATGCCTAGCAATATAACTATCATAAACAAGCCTTGAGATTGGATGTTTTACCCTTGTTGACCTCCTTTCTTCTCTTTTTGTGGAATGAACCTTCTTTGTCGTGGTGCCTTGATTTCTTATTTTGATGTAGCTCCCCCTTCTAACATAGGTTCTTCAAAGTCTTCAACTTCATGTGCATCTTCATCAAGCTCTACCTATCTTTCCTTTCCATTATTCACTGATTGATGGGATGAATCCATGCTTGAACTCCTTTGTATGCTTGGACCACTAATTTCTTGGTTCAATAGGATGTGTTGTAGATGATGATGACCTAGTTGCCCACACACTTAATGGGCTTAGAGAAGATGATAAATGGAAGGCATTCACAACCTCTCTGTATGTTAGGGATTCATTACTAGATTTTGAACAACTTACTTCTCTTATGGTGACTGAGGAGCTCAACCATGGAGGCAACAAGTCAAAAGGGAGCCAAGACCAACTCTTCTATGCAGGCAAAGGAGGAAGAGGCAAAGGCAATAGAGGTGCTTCAAGAGAAAGAGGTAGAAGCAACTACCAACAAGGCAACCAAAGCTATCAAGGGAGTCAATCAAGCCAAGATGGTCAATCATCAAGAGGAAGAGGAAGAGGTAGAGGAGGAAGATATGGATGTCGAGGCTACTCCAACTCAAATGGATGCTTCAATTGTGGGAAGCAAGGACACTATGCCAAAGATTGTTGGCAAAAGCAAGGTGGAAACAATTAGAAAGGGCAAGGTAATTATGCTAACTCCTCAACAAATTCAGAAAATGAGCATTTGTTAGCTATGAAGCATAAAAGTGAAGGTCAACCACATGATGAGGTGTGGTATATAGATAGTGGTTGTAGTAACCACATGTCAGGTAAAGAGGAGTACTTCAACAATCTTCAAGCACCCAAGCAAAGAGGCTTTGTGGAGACAGGAGACAACATAGAGCATGAGATACAACAAATGGGAGATGTGAAGCTTGAAGGCAACCATAAAGCAAAAGGACTATCTGAGGTATTGCATGTTCCTACTATTACAAAGAACTTAATCTCTGTTGGATAGATGGTTGAAAAGGGATACCAAGTCAAGTCCAACCACAAAGGAGGCTTTATTGAAGACCCAAGGAATGGCTATGAGCTGATAGCCAAAGGAAAGAAGGAAGGAAGGATGTTCACTCTTGACATTGGCAAAGGACAAAGCAACAAGGCAATGCTCATCACCTATGGCGACAAGAAGATTAGAGCTTTGGATTGGTGGCATAAAAGGTGTGGTCACATCAACATTCAAAGGTTGAAAGACATGGAGAAGAGGCAATTGGTAAGAGGTTTACCACATTTTTCATTACAAATGTTGCATGAGATGTGTGAAGCTTGTCAACTAGGCAAGTCTACTAGGCAGCCCTTCAAGAAGAGTGGATATGTAGCACATGGTGTGTTAGACCTTGTGCACACAGATGTGTGGGGGCCAAGAACAAAGAGCCCTCTCTTGCAGGTAATAGGTACTTTGTAACCTTCATAGATGACTACTCAAGAAAAGTATGGTTGTATTGTATAAAACAAAAATTAAGTGTGTTTGATGTATTCAAAAGATTCAAGGCACAAGTTGAAAAGGAGACAGGTTGCTACATCAAAACCCTAAGGTCCGATGGAGGGGGAGAATACTTCTCCCATGCTTTTTGTGATTTCTTGCGCGACCAAGGTATAAAGAGACAAATCACTTGCAGGTATACTCCCCAACAACATGGGGTGGCAGAGAGGAAGAATAGGTATATTGCTGAAATTGCTAGGAGTATGTTAAATGAAATGAATGTGCCTTTAACATATTGGACAGATGCCGTATCTACTGCTATGTACTTGATGAATAGGTGTCCCACATCAGGGGTACATGACATGACACCTGAGGAGGCATGGACAGGAAGGAAACCAGACCTTTTACACATTAGAATCTTTGGTTGTGTATGCTACACACATGTGCCACAAGAGTTGAGAGGTAAGATGGATGCAAGGGCTGAAAGATGTATGTTTATTGGTTATGCTATGGAGCAAAAAGGTTACAGGCACTACAATCCTAATACTAAGGAGTTAAAGGTATCTAGAGATGTAGTGTTCGATGAACTCAAACCATGGTCCGAGATCTCTTTTACTTTGAGTATGAAGTCATTAATGCTCTGATTTGATGATTTCCTAAGGTTGTTGAGCTCATTCTTGAGCTGAATTTTTCTAGCCTTTGTACAGGTAGAGTACAACCTTTCTAAACACTCCCAAACCTTCTTAGATGTATCTAGGTCTTGGATATGACCTATCATGGAGTTGCTTATGTGTTGAGAAAGAATGAAGATCACTCTCCTATCCCTTTCTTCCCATTCTCTAATCTCTATCCTTTGATTCTCAGTAAATGTATGTGGATCTATATATGGCTTCACCTCAATACCACTAACCAACCCCAAAGACCCTTTCCCATGAGGAAGTTAGAGATTCTAAACTTCCAAGGTTGGTAATTTCTCTTTTCAAGATTCTCAATCTGAGTATTATAGTTTCCCATTGTTTATGAGACTATATGTGGCTCTTAATCCCTCCTTGGATTGTGATAGATGTGAAAAAAATGATATGTTAGCTTCCCAAAAGAGTCTCCACTTGTCGTGAACTTTCAACGATGATAAAAGCTCCCCCTTGCTTCAAATCCTTCTTCAAATCTTGCTGGTCTTTGCTTCAATCCTTTGTTCTCAAGAAACTTCAAGGCCTCCTCTTGATGTACTCAATGCTCAATGATGAGCTCTGATACCACTGATGGAGTATATCCACTCCTAGTTGCAGCAGAAGAATGATAGGCCCTTCATAGGACCAAACAGTTCACTACCACAGTCCACAAAAAATTGAATTGCTCTCTGGACCTGAAGCCTGAACCTATGAAGTTTTGCACAATAAAAATAGACTCTCTAAGCTTTCCAACAATCCATAGATCACTCAATTTGGAGAATGTGAGCTATGCCAAAGTCCTTGCACAAGACAGACCAAAATCTGCCCAAATTGGTAGCTTGCACCTATGTGTACCTTCCAACACACATATATTTGGGAATATTCAAAGATCAGACCAAAGAGATTTCAAGCTCAATATAATCAAGGTTAATGAACACTTGATAGTTACATCCAAAAGAAAGCTTACAATCATAGGAACAAAATGAGCTATCTTGGAAATGAATCGAACTACTACACAAAGAGATATCGGTGATCAAAGATCACTTCCTATGAGAAAACTCCAGCAAGCAAGGGGCTTGCTTAGCTAGGGCCTAGCTTAGACCTGGAGTAAACACTCATAATGAGAGCCTACAAGTGCTCAAATGGTAAAGGAGGATGGCCACGACTTTTCTCCATGTCTTTGCTTAAATAATGCTCAAAAAGGTGGTTGTAAATTTTAATTCAAAAATGCCATCCAAATGATCCCGACTTTTCTCCATCAATTAGGTGAGTAAAGGGCTAAGAAAACTCGTGGAAAAGTGGTTGTATATCCTACCAAAATGCGTGAGTGATGTGGCACTTCAACTTAGCATGAGTTCCCACACTTGAGATTGCTAAAATTCTAACATGCAAGAGATCTGAAGAGACTTGGGATGCCCTCGAGACTTTCTTTTGTGCTAGTACCAAAGCAAGAAAGAATCGTCTTTGGAATGAGTTCAACCAAATGAACAAGACACCTAAAGAAACCATCATAGAGTTTGTTACCAAGGTCAAGGAGGTTGCAGATCAGTTAGCATCCACTAGAGAGCTAATTGAAGAAGAGGCTATCATGAGGCAAATTCTCAACGGGATTCGAAGTGATAAGTAATGGCAATCTTTCACCACGTCTTATGATCTCATCATGGATGTGCAAACTTCAGACTTCAACATCTTCTTGGACAACTCTTCAACCAAGAGGCCAAAAATAGCATAAAGGAAGGTAACTCCTATGATGGAAATTCAACTAGTGCTCTATATGCAAAGAAGAAGGATAAGAAGTTGAAAGGCAAGAAGAAGGAAGAATATGAAGAGGAGACTTCCCAAGCCAACTTCGCAAACAACAGAAAGTGGAAAGGGAAGAAGAAAGGACCAAAGCACGACAAAGCCAAAGCTCAGAATGTTCAACCTTGTGCCATCTACGATAAGACCAACCACACCACTCAGAATTGCTGGTTCAATAGGAAGACCCAGAAAGGAAGTGGAAGAGGTGGATATGGCAGCAATAGAGACAGAGTTGGACACAACTTCAACAATAACAATAGATGCTATAATAAAAGGGACTTCAACAATTATTCAGAAGATCAACCACATGAAGACTCATTTCTTCTTATGAATCTAAGCCACAAAGAAGGTAAAGAAGATGATCATTTGTTCTACATAGATTTAGGATGTTATAATCATGTTGCAAGCAATATTGCTCTTTTATCTGATTTGGAAAGTCGAACGCATTGACATGAAGTACAAACAGGGGATGATAAAAAGCACAATGTGGAGAAGATTCGTAATGTCAAATCTTCCAATGGCCGGACAAACATTCTGAGTAAGGTTCTCTATGTACCCACTATCACTAAAAACCTAATAAGTGTATGCCAAAAAAGTATTGCAAGTTAGGTTCACCCAACATGGAGCTTTTGTGGAAGATCCATGAGACTCAAACCTTTAAGAAGATATCTAGAGGTGAGAAGCATGGTAGGCTCTTTACTTTTGAAGTAGGAGAAACCACGAACATAGCTCTATTCACTTTTGGGTCTCAAACCCTAAGTGAGCTTGAAGTGTGGCATAAGAGACTTGCTCATGTGAATGAAAGAACCTTGAAGGATATATGCAGGGATCAAAGTGTTCTAGGTCTATCAAACATATCAAAGCAACACATGATCAATAGGTGTGATGCATGTCAGATTGGGAAGGCACAAAGACAACCATTCAACCAAAAAGTCTATATCCACAACAACTTACTGGACTTAGTACATACACATGTATGGGGACCAAGTCAAGAACCTTCATTGGCAGGATCAAGGTATTATGTCTCATTTATTGATGACCATTGTAGATTGACTATTCTATACTTCATCAAAAGTAAGTATGAAGTGGTTTATTGCTTCAAAAAGTATCTAGCACATGTAGAGAATCATACAGGTAGATCACTCAAGAAGCTAAGATCTGATGGAGGGGGAGAATACTTCTCCAAAAAGCTTGATGAGTTCTTGCAGGAAAAAAGTATCAAAAGGGAAGTGACTACGAGGTACTCTCCTCAACTAAATGGAATTGCAGAGAGGTGAAACAAGATATTGTTTGGATCAGCCAGAACAATGCTTGAAGAGAAGAAGTTGCCACATTATCTATGGTCATAAGCTATTTCAACTGTTGTGTACCTTGTCAATAAACTACCATCCAAATAAGTTCAAGGTATGACTCCTTATGAAGCAGGGCATGGAAGAAAACCTAGTCTTGGACATTGCAAGATGTTTGGTTACTTAGCTTATGTTCATGTACCATCACAAATAAGAGGTAAGCTAGATGAAAGGGCAACAAAGGTAGTGTTTATTGGATATGACTCAACTCATATGGGTTATAGGTTCTATAATCCTTCAACCAAGCAATTCACTACAAGTAGAGATATTGTGTTTGAAAAACACAGGTCTTGGTATGACGAGGACAAACAAAAGGTAACTCTATCATATGATCTTGATTCAGATTCTCATCAATTAGGAAGCAAGCATGATACACATGTCCACGATCCAAGAAGTGATACAAATGATGACTAAGATGAAAAGGAAAAGGATTACAAACTATGGAAGTCAAGAGGCAAAGCAAAGATGTAGGAGTGTGGAGAATGCTCCAAGCAAGCACCTAGAAGATCAGCAAGAGAGAAGAAACAACCAAAAAGGTATGGATATGATTCCACATTTGTTACAAATCATTCAATCTACTTGGCAAAAGACTCAATTTCATAGGAACCCTCAACCTATGAAGAGGCAAAGGCAAACCCTAATTAGAAAAAGGCCATGTAATAAGAAATAGATGCATTGAAGGAGATGGATACTTGGGATTTGGTTCCAATGTCACCAAATCAAAAGGTAATTGGTTGCAGATGGGTATATACAGTTAAAAGAAATTCAAATGGATCAATTTGCAGGTACAAAGCAAGATTAGTTGCCAAATGATGCTCACAAACTCATGGTATAGACTATGAGGAAACATTCTCACCAGTTGCAAGGATGACTACAATCAGAATATTGATAAGTGTAGTTGCTGTAAGGAATTGGAGACTCCTCCAACTTGAAGTTAAAAATGCATTCTTAAATGGTTGGATAAGTGAACAGCTATACATGTCACAACCACCAGGTTTTGAAAACCCTAATCATACACCTTATGTTTGCATACTTAAGAAAGCATTGCATGGATTGAAACAAGCTCCTAGAGCTTGGAATTATAGATTGGTTACATACCTTCAAGATCAAGGGTTCAGACCTAGCAACTCAGATCCTTCTCTATTCATCAAAAAGGATCACAATGAGTTATCTATCTATGTGTATATGTAGATGATATTATTGTGATAGGTGATGGTTTGAATGGCATTCAGAGGATCAAGAGACACATGCAAGAGGAGTTCAAAATCAATGACTTAGATGAGCTCACATATTCCCTAGGTATGTAGGTCATATACACAGATGAAGGAATGCATTTGACTCAGAGAAGATACATTTAGGATCTACTTCTTAAGTTCAAAATGGAGAACACTAAACCTGCAGGTACACCTTTGGAGATGAATCATAAACTTAGTGTTTATGAAGGTGAGAAAATTGAAGACATTAAAGATTATCAAAGCTTGGTAGGTTAGCTTGATATATGCTACTCATACAAGGGTAGACATCTCATATAGTGTGGGAGTGGTTAGTCAATTCATGCACTCACCAAGAAGACCACACATGGATGCAGCTAAGAGAATACTTAAGTATCTCAAAGGTATAATCAATGAAGGTATATTCTATCCTTACCCTTTAGATTTGGATATCAAAATCTATTCAGATGTAGATTCGGTAGGAGCTAAGGATGATAGAAGAAGTACCTCTGGTTACTTAGCATTTGCAGGATCAAAGCTAGTATCATGGAGTTCCAAAAAGCAACCAACAGTTTCTTTATCCTCAACTGAAGCAGAGTATAGAGTTTTGACCATAGCAACTCAAGAGGCAATATGGTTAAAAGCATTGTATACACATTTGGGACTTGTGAGTTCCAAACCTCACATATTTGGAAATAATGTAAGTTCCATGCATCTAGCAGCAAACCCTATTTTCCATGCAAGAACCAAACACATAGAGATTCAT
>CM035439.1:130655513-130723013 GCA_020310875.1 Ceratopteris richardii | reverse complement strand
TCTAATCTTTGTTGGGCCCACTTTGAAAGCAACGCATGCACCTTCCATCCACTTTGCCCAAGCCTACTTCCTAGAATCTAATACCAATTGTGAGATTCAAACTCATGACCTACCGTCTAGGAATATGATGGGATAACCGCTTGACCCAAAATCCATCGTTGAGGATTGCTTCCTAATCCTCCCTCTTAGGGTGTGGTTCAACCATCTCTTGCATGTCATATCTTGAGTCTAACACTCTATAACAAACAATCCCGCAGGGATTTGAATTCAAACTCATGTAGATTAAGTGGCAAAAAGTTACCCAAGAATCTATATAATGTCTCACAACATTATACACTATATTGGATGATGGTTGAATTAACACACATATACTTTGGTGATCATCTTGGTTCTTCTTCGTTTTTCTTTGCATCATCTTCCTTAGTTCAGTTATCTTGCAAATTTTGGTTCTCTCTCTACAGAGCTCCAAATTGAGTGAGTGAGCACTCATTAAAAAGGTCTATTATTTTCTATTTAGAGTATATAAATTTTCAAGTCATTTGGTTCATTACTCTGAGAGAAAGCTTCCTTGAAAGGTCTCAGGATCATTTTTTGCAGTCCTAAAAATTTGGGAACATACCCAATCAGTATTAAGCTCACTACTCTCTTATTAGTTGATGTAAATTAAGGATTTTATGCATTTTAGCTATGTAACCTTATGTATAACATTCCCTCAAAAGGAAGTTTTCCAATTGTAACTGGCTGCCTCGGAGTATTTGAAGTTGGTGCATTCAACCTAAATTATAAGATATTGTGAGCTTGTCAAAGTGAAACTCTATCTGTTTTGTACCAATTGGTTCTCATTGATGTTCCAAAGAGCCTATTAGGTTTTATTGCACTACTCACAAGTCTATGAGGTCTATTTCACATTTTCGAAGATCTAGGACAAGTCCTATGCTGGTTTTGGACCATCTTCACAACTTGGAAACTCAAGTTTCCACCTTATCCAAGCTTCTCCGATTCCTTTTGGTGGTATCAAACCTCTTCAAGATAGGAAATGGATTTCCTTCAATGATTGAGAAGCTTGATAGGAATTACTATGTTGCTTGGAAAATTAGAATAGAAGCCTACTTGAAAGGTAGAAATCTCTATGGGATTGTGTCAGATGATTAAGCAATGCCTATTCCAAAATCTAAAGGAGGATCCACATATGAGGAAACAAATAAACGCACACTTTGGTATGCAAGGGATGTTGAAGAAAGGTCATACATACTAAAACTCTATCTGATTTTTTATTACCACATATTAGAGGATGTAAGACATCTCAAGAGACTTGGGATGCTCTTGAGACCTCCTTTTCTGTAAGTATCAATGCAAGAAAGAATCATCTCTCAAATGAATTCAACCAGATGAAGAAGAATCAAAAGCAAACCATCACAAAATCTATTACCAAGGTCAAGGAGATTGCAGATCAATTGGCATCCATTGGAGAGATGATTGAAGAAGAAGTCATCATGAGGCAGATTTTGAATAGGATTAGACGTGATAGGCAATGGAAATCCTTCACCACAGCCTATGTCATCATGGATGTGCAAACTCCAGATTTCAACATCTTTCTTGGACAACTCTTCAATCAAGAAGCCAACACTAACATCAAGGAAGGTAACTCTTATCAAGGTAATTCAACAAGTGCGTTGTATAAAGATAAGAGAGAGAAGAATTATAAAGGCAAGAAGAAGGAAGAGGAAGAAGAAGAAATTTCCCAAGCCAACTATGCAAGCAAGAGCAAGTGGAAAGGGAAGAAGGAAGGACCAAAGAATGACAAATACAAAAGTCAAAATGCTCAACCTTCTCACATTTGTGATAAGACTAATTGAACCACTCAAAAATGCTCGTTCAATGGAAAAACCCAAAAACGAAGTGAAAGAGGTGGATATGGCAACAATAGAGGTAGAGGTGGAAATAACTTCAACAACAATAGAACCCATAGAATAAGGTACTACAACAACTATTCTGAAGACCAACAACTATTCTGAAGATCATTTATTCTACATAGATTGAGGATGTTTAAATCATGTTGTAGGCAACATAACTTTTCTATCTAACTTGGAAAGTCCAAAGCATAGACATGAAGTACAAACAGTGATGAAACAAAGCCTAACTTGGAGACAATTGGTAATCTCAAAGCTTCCAATGGCAAGAGAAACATTTTGAACAAGGTACTCTATGTTATCACTATTACAAAAAACTTGATAAGTGTAGTCCAAATAGTTGAGAAAGTATTGCAAGTTAGGTTCACCTAACATGGAGCTTTTGTGGAAGACCCATGTCAAGGATTCAAGAAAATAGCTAGAGATGAGAATGCCACGAGGAAGGAGATAAGGAAGAGAGCTCATACACACACTCCACAACCAAAGAGAAGCACACACATGGATTGAGGCAAGGAAGAATAATCTTCTTCTTCTTCTATTACATACAAGTAATGTACAAGACTGACCTAAAAACAATACAAGTGCACTATATAAAGAACAATACATAAGGAAAAACCTAATTTCTACAAATGAATGAGCTGGCAAGAAACAAATGTGCCATCACTCCCGGTAGATAAATCTAGTAAAGCTCAATGAAGTATCCCTCACATATACCAGTGTGACCACTATACATGTCAGAGAAATGAAAAACTAATACGTGTCATCATGGATCATCACATGTTGAGCTTGATATCTCAACACTCCCCCTCAAGCTCAACGTCATCTCCTCTAATCCAAGCAACTTCCGAAACTTCTTCAGCTTCTCTGCTCCAATTGCTTTAGTCAAAATGTCAGCAACCTACTCATCTATTCTCACATAGACAAGATTAATATCACCTGCTAATACCTTCTCTCTAACTACGTGATAATGTACCTCAATCTGCTTTGTTCTAGCATGGAAAACAGGATTCTGTGCTAACTGTATGTTGCTAAGATTATCACAATAGATGGTGATGGGCTTTTGCACTTCCACACCTAAATCTGCAAGTAGCATCTCTAGACATGATGCCTCACATGCTTCCATTGCAGCATGTCTATACTCAGCCTCTGTACTCGACAAAGCAATAGTGGGTTGCTTCTTACTGCTTCATGTAATAGCTGCACTCCCAAGTGAGAATAGAAAACCACTAGTAGATCTTCTATCTGGAATGCTATCATCCCAATCTGCATTAGTGTATCCATGAACCTACAAATCTGCACCAGCTTCATAAAACAATGCATAATCCAAAGTAGCACTCACATAACATACAATGTGCCTCAAAGCATCCAAATGTGGCTTCCTAGGAACCTGCATAAATTGAATTTCAATTCCAAGAGTGTAGCTTAGATCAGGCCTTGTAATTATGAGATATATCAAGCTTCCCACAATTTTCTTGTACATAGTAGCATTTTCCAATGCTTCATCTGATGTAGTATCCAACTTCAAATTTTGATATAATGACATAGAAATTGGCTTACAATCATCCATACCATACTTTTGCATCATACTCAAGGCATATTGCCTTTGTGACATCCATATATCTATTTCTGTAAGCATGAGTGTTAGAAAGAGACTTCAATGATGTGTGTGTGTGATTCTCCTCCCATTTATGTATACCCTCTTTTACTCTAAAAATAGAAATGGTATACTCTAAGAATAGCAATGATCTAGAATAGTCTAGTGTGAACATGTGGCCATCATGCAACACTTATTCCCATTACTACCCAAGTAATTCCCATTACTACCAAAGTACCTTAGGGTATCCCTCGAGCTTGGGACCTTGGCTAGCTGGCCCTTGTCCCTCACATAAATGAACTGATCCCTGTGGATCATATGGATTGATCCTTGTGGATCAATGTCCCACACTCTCTCCCCCTTCTAAAGATCATTATCCTCAATGATCAATGAGGGAAAGTACTTGTGGACCAGAGCTTCTGATTCCCAAGAAGAGTCACTAAATGGTAATCCTCTACTAGAGACTCCTAGATTACACGATTCCTCAATTAGAAGCTATATCGCACCATGGAGAAAGTTTGGGCGCGTAAGAAATTGACTGAGGAAGAGAGTCAAGCACTTATAGAACAGGAACTTGTCTCAGGCGGTTTCGAAGAAGTATACATCAGAGGCTTCAGAGAGCTTGTTAAATCCGTGGGATCCACCGAAGCCTTAAGATATTTGCAGAGGAAACCGTTACCGCAGTATGACCCTCGCAGAGTTCGCTTACTAACCAAACCAGGCAAATACATTTGTGTACCCACAGGTGCACAATCTTCCGAACAGGCTAGAGAAGCGTGTCTCATTCCTGAAGGCTCATTGGCAGAAGACACCATTATCATCGACTCCCCGCTGCACACTACTACTGTACATACCACCTCTGTGACCGCAGTACCCGCCACCCCAACCGCTCCTCTTTCACCTCCTGTATCTCCAATCTCCCCTGTACATCCGATCTCTCCCAGACCATCCACATCTTTGGATAGCACAGTAGCAGAAGCCCTTGTAACATCCATTCCTCTACCATGTCCACACCCACTCAACCTAGTTTTCCTCCTCGAACATCCACCTTTTTATCCAGTCCAATTTTCCCTCCATCCTTCCCGTCCTTCCCCACACCTCCAAGACCCCTTTTCCCATCCCACCTCCATTAACCTTCTCCCCAGTCTCACCCCCTCGACCCACCGTAATTCCTCTTTCCCCTTTCCAACAAGGTATACCAGAGACCCCAAGTGTAACTTACTCTTCCACCTTTGTAAATCCTGTATTTACACCCACACACGCACCCACGATCACCCCATTATTCACAGTCACCGCACTGGACACCACATCCAACGACATGGATATATCACCGCCCACCGCACCACCACTCACTTCATTCATGGCACAACCATACATAGGCACACCACAATTTTCCACAATCACCACAGCATCCACTTTCCCACCCCCATTTCCCATTCCCTTTGCATCTACACCCACTGCATCTTCACTTAACACACCATTAATATTATCACCCACTGTAGATACTGCATTTCAACAGATGCTCACCTGTATGACTCAAGTAAGAGATGAGTTCATATCTCTTGGAACTAATTATCAGCAGCTGTAGAAGACAACGAATGACTTACAGTTGTAGCTCAATTCACTATCCATCGAGAACGCCTCATTGAATACCCGCTACCAAGAGCTACAAGAGGCATATCATAAACTGGAATTAGAAAGTGAAGAAAAGATGAAAGAAGCTGTCACGGATATCGATAACTTGTTAAGGGCACAGACTATTCACAATGCAACATTAACGAGAAACATGGGCTTACTCAGACGACATTTGGCAGCAGTGAAAGAAGAGAACCAGCGCTTACAAGAATAGAACAGAGAGAATTTAGAAGCTGCCGTGGATCAACCAGACCAACCATTGAGCCCAAGCCGCTTCAAGGCCGTGCCCTCAGAATCGATGAAAATGTTGTTAGAAGATCATGTCAGATTGTTAGATGAGTACGACAGCATGAACGAGGAGTTTCAGAAGCTCAAGGAGGAACACAAGACATTGCAACTAAGAGCACCAATACCACAAGGACTACCAGCTCCTGCGGACCCATCTCCTGACATCCTAAAGGAACTCAACGCTTTACGGGCCCAGGTATCAACGCTCCAATCACAGATAGTTGTATATGAAGCACCACCCAGACCAGACTCCCCACCGAAACTACCAGCAGAGGAAGAAACAATCACTATTCCGGTGGAGGAAACTTTTGAAGAAGCGTATGAACCCCAACCCATCCCAGGCGGACGAGTCACGGCGGAAGGCCAGACGACTTTTGAACTTCCAACTCCCGCATGGATGAAGACGATAGAAGAACTTGGAACAACCCACTCAGCACGGGTAGAAGCGCAGCTACACACCATGGCAATGATTGAAGAACGCATTTTACAGTCTCCATACTTCGCTCAGTTGGCCCCTCGCAGATACATATCGGGGCATGAGCTATAGTATAAACCATATTTTATGTTAATGGCGGAATATCAGTTGGCCATAGAGAAAGAAACAGGCAAGAAACCATCTCACGCTACTCAGTTTGAGCTTGACGATTTGCCACTGGATGCGTAGCAAGGAGAGATCTATCAACCAGATTGGCATAAAGATTTACTACAGAATTATCCTGAGATGATGAGTACATGGGCCAAGGCACCACTACACTTAAAATACAACCCATGTTGGGGACCAGTGCCACGTCACCGCTCCTGGAAGGCATTTGTGATTAAAATACAGAATAACAAGCAATGCCAAGATTGGTTGAATTACCCATACTTCACTCCACCCACACGACCACCTACAGTCGGATACATGATGGCAACGATTCGTCACTGGCTCCCTCGCTTAAAACATATGGACGATATAGCAGTGCACATGACTGTCAAAATTTTTGACATGATGCAGATGGTTTTTAAAGTCTTCAGACGCATCAAGGCACCACATGTAAACACCCCGGGCTTCGAGCATGGTAATCTAGATTTCGCATATGATATGAGTACAACACCATCGCTACGGGTGTGTTATGCCTGGCATTGCAGAATCAAATACCTACCGGCGTGCTACAAGCAAACCTTCGAAGAAATGTTCACAACCGGTTTCTGGGAATACCATTCAGAAGTGTTCATCAGCAGGCCCATACATTTGCTTCAATTATTCGCCTGTGAACAGATGGTATATTCCACACATTATCGACTCCCACCATCCGATGAACCGCAACCCATTGATTGGGAGAAACTCGAGGCAGATTTGGCTCGAGGCATTAGAATATCAGAACACACCCTCGCTCAGGAGCTCCTACAGAATTACATCCGACAGACCTCACAACAAGGTTCTATCGAGGATGACAGAAGCGAGAGGAAGAGGGGTGTTGGCAGTAGCCAGAGGCACAGAAGACGCCGAAGCATGTAAAGACAGAGCAGGGAGTCAGTCAAAAACCTCCAACAATGATTTTCATCACTATTGTAACATATGTAACATAGAAAAACCCTTTTTGTAATTTATAGCTCCATTTTGTGCAAGCCGAGGAGTCCTCGAGCTTGAGGAGCTTAGGTAGAATGAGCATACCAATTTTGGTTATTTTTAGACACCGTTTACCCTTTCAAATAGCATCTAGGACCTATTTTTTAACTATGCCGGTCACTAGATGTGAAACCGGTCAAAACTAGTCTAGAACCTATAAAAAGAGCTAGAGAGCTCATTTTTGAGGTGAGCTAGTGTAGACTTGTATGAGCTAGAGTGAGTTTGAGCTTGTAAGAGTGTTCTTGAGCAATAGAGTTGATTTCCTACCTTCCATTGTGTCTTGCTTGTCTCTTCGTTGTGTGTGTGTATGTGTGTGTGCATTTCTATGCTTCTCACCTTCACTCTCACTTCATCTCACATTCACGATCTTCATATCACTCCTATCTCTTCCGCGGATTGACATTAAGGAGGTGGAGCTTCTTAACGTGGTTCTCACCATTGTGCTAGAGCAACAATGTCCGTAACCCATGCAATCTGAAGACATGTTGGATAAACAACTCCACTACCTGTGGAGCTTCTATCATCTCATGTGTGGGTAAGAAATGATCCATCTTGCTCAATCTGTCTACTACAACTAGGATAGTATCCTGCTTCCTTTGGGTCCACGGAAACCCGACTATGAAGTCCATGGATATACTATCCGAGTTATGATCTAGAACCTGTAAAGGATGCAAAAGACCTGGAGACTTTATCCTTGCTACTTTGTTAACTTGGCACATAAAGCATTTTTTAACATAAGTGTGGACATCTCTGGCTATCCACGCCACCAAAATGTTCTTCTAACAAGCTATATTGTTTTGTCAATGCCTGGATGTCCTACGCAAGGCACATCATGGTTATCATGCACTTCTCAAATCCCGAAAAACTAGTACACAAACCTTTCCTTTCCATCTGAATATTCCATTCTCCTATGAGAAAGTGGAATACAGAATGGACTTGTTTGCCCTGCTAAGGAAGAAACAGTTGGAACTGTCCCATCTCTTATAATAGAGACATCACCAATGGCTCAAACAAATATGGATCTTCCACCTGTGCTTCCTTTATCTTTTGAAGCAATGAGCTTTCTACAGTTATAAAGCTCATTTGATACATTATCCATGATAATGCATCAACAACTATATTATCTTTGCTCTTCTATACAAGATTTCCATGTGAAACTCTTGCATGAGCTCAGCCCAACGAGCATGACTGCCTTGAAGATCTGGCTGACTACAAAAAATACTTAAGTGTATGGTGATCTGTGTATACCTTAAAGTTTACACCATAAAGATAGTTTCTCTAGGCGGTAAGTGAATACACCACTACATACAACTTCTGTTCAATTCTTGCTTTCAAAAACTATAGGCGTGTCATCTTGGCTCAAAACTATCCCTATGGCTATGCCACTAGCATCTGTCTCTAACTCAAAGGGTTTTCATGGATCTACCACTTTGAGCATAGAAGCCTCTGAAATAATTTATTTCAGAGTATCAAAACTATCTGTGTCTGACACTCTGATCCCTGTGGATCATCTAGATTGATCCCTATGGATCAATGTCTAACACTAAAACTATCTTCTTGCTCTTGCTTCCATGCAAATGGAACTTTTCTGTGAAGCAAGTGCATCATAGGCGCTGCTATCGACGAATAAGAAGAGATGAATTTTTTATCAAAATAGGAAAGTCCTAGAAATGATTGTAATTTCTCCTCATCCTAAGGAGTCAGCCAAGATAATATAACTGAAGCCTTCTTGATATCCATCTGAACCCCATCGATAGATACTCTATCCTCTGAAGATACAACTGAGTCTTCTCTAGATTAACTGAGTCTTATCATGATCTCTTACTCTAAACAGATGGTAGCCACTTGTAAAATCTATTTTACTAAATACAATGGCTCCACTTAGAGTGTCTAAAAGATCATCAATCCTAGGCATAGGATATCTGTTTCTGATAAGAATCTTATTGAGTTCTTGATAGTCGAAGCACATCCTATAAGATCCGTCTTTCTTCTTCACTGGAAGAACTGGTGCTACAAAGGCTGAATAGCTAGTTCTAATCATCCCTTTCTATAAATACTTGTCCACAACTTTGTGTACTTCATTCTTCTCCAGTGAACTCATTCAAAATGATAGCCAAGCAAGCAGACTCACTCTCAGTACCAATTCGATTCTAGGTTCTATGTTCTTGCAAGGAGGCAAACCAAAAAGTAATTCTTTTAGGAACAATTCTTGGAATTATGCTTTTCCTCTTCCACTTCCGAAACCTCTACCTCTGCCTCTTCCTCTTCCAAAGTAGAATACGTGCTCAGAACTAGGTTTCCCTTAGGAGTTGGAGTCCTCACCAAACTTCTTTTCTTCAATTATCAACATGGAAACCAAACTAGCAAAACTCAGAATATTTTACCTGGTCTGAATAGACATTCTGAACTGCTTATATGTAGCTCCTAAACCACAAAGGCATACTTCCACCTTATCATCATCATCTACATTCACGTCAATAGATGCAAGTGACTCACATATGCTTTTGATTTTCAGGGTGTAGTCACTTATCGACATGCCCTTTTTCTCCAATGCATGTAGCTCGTTCTTGAGTTTCAATTTCTGTGCCTTTGTATTGGTCTCATATAATGTGACTAGACTGTTCCAAGCCTCTTTCAGATTCTTGGCATCCTATATGTGCCCAATCATGCTATCATGTATGCTAACAGATAGCCAATATATTACCTTTCATGCTCCTTGATTCCATTCTTCATATGCTCTTAATTGGTATGTAGCCCGATTCCTCTCTAGTAACTACGGAGCGTTTTCATTCTCTCCTTGGATATACTTCCAGTAACCTTTTCCCATCAAGAAATTCATCATTCTGAGTCTCCAAGCATGGAAGTTATTCCATCTATGCTGACTCATTCCATCTGTGTTTGATATTTCTACAGCAATTCACAACACTGCAAAACACTACAAGTAGCACTTCTGCTTGAACACTATCGTACTATGATGTGATAGTTCGATCTCAAAAAAACACAGTTTTCGTGTATCAATAATATACGGAATCGCTTGAAATTTGGGATCTGGAATATATGAGTGTCTTTGAACATGATGCAAGTTATAATTTTGCAAACTGGCCTGGTTTTTCTATAGGCCCCAACTTGAGAGCTCAAAAAGGAGGTCAAGATGTATGTCAATTTTTGTAACAATGTGAGGTTGTTTGTGAATCATGCTTTCTCCACGCCTTCTCGCATACTCTTCACCGTCGGCCTTCTCCACAAGGTCTCTGTAGCCACACTAGCTTTGATACCATGTCATGACACACTCTCACAACCAAAGAGAATCACACACATAGATTGAGGCAAGGAAGAATAATCTTCTTCTTTTTCTATTACATAAAAGGAATGTACAAGAATGACCTAAAAAACAACAATACAACAAGTGCAATATATAAACAGCAATACATAAGGAAAAACATAATGTTCGCGAATGAGTGAACTGGCAAGAAACAAATGTGCTAGCACTCTCAGTAGATAAATCTAGTAAAGCTCAATGAAGTATCCCTTACATATATCGGCATGACTACTATACATATCAGACAAATGAAAAACTAATATGTGTCATCCTGGATCATCACATGTTGAGCTTGATATCTCAATAGAGAAGCATGGTAAGCTCTTTACTTTTGAATTAGGAGAAACCAAGAACATAGCTCTATTTAACTTCGGGTCTCAAACCCTAAGTGAGCTTGAAGTCTGCCATAAGAGACTTGCCCATATGAATAAAAGAACCTTGAAGAATATGTGCAGGGATCAAAGTGTTTTAGGATCGCCAAACATATCAAAGCAACACATGATCAATAGATGTGATGCATGTCATATTGGGAAGTCACAGAGACAACCATTCAACCACAAAGGCTACATCCACAATAACTTATTGGACTTAGTACATATAAATGTATGGGGACCAAGGCAGGATCAAGGTATTATGTTTCATTTATTGATGAACATAGTGGATGGACCATTTTGTACTTTATCAAGAGTAAGAATGAAGTACTTGACTACTTCAAAAAGTATTTGGCACTTGTGGAAAATCATACAAGTAGAACATTGAAGAAACTCATATCTCATGGAGGATGAGAATACTTCTCCAAGAAATTTGATGAGTTCTTGCAAGATAAAGGCATTAAAAGGGAAGTAACTATCAGGTACTCTCCTCAAATGAATGGAATTGCAAAAAGGAGAAATTAGACTTTCGTTGGATTAACTAGAACAATGCTTGAAGAGAAGAAGTTGCCACATGAACTATGGGCAAAAGCTATTTCCATTTTTGTGTACCTTGTCAATAGACTTTCATCCAAATCACTTCAAGGTATGACTCCTTATGAAGCATATCATGGAAGAAAACCAAGTCTAAGAAATTGAAAAGTGTTTGATTGTTTAGCTATGTTCATATACCTTCACAAATAGGTAAGCTAGATGAACGGGTAACAAAGGCAGTATTTATTCGATATGATTCAACTCAAATGGGTTCGTTTTAAAATTCTTCTACCAAGCAATTCACTACAACTAGGGATGTTGTGTTTGAAGAAACAGATCTTGGTATGATGGAGACAAATAGAAGGTAACTCTACCATATGATCTTGACTCTGATTCCTATCAATTAGGTAGCAAGCATGTACACAAGTCCAAGATCCAAGAAGTGATTTAGATGATGAGCAAGGTCAAAAGGAAAAGGATTACAAGCTATGGAAGTCAAGAAGCAAAGCCAAAATGCAAGAGTGTGGAGAATACTTCAAACAAACACCTAGAAGGTCAACAAGGGAGAAGAAGCAACGAGAAAGGTATGGATATGATTCAACATTTGTTACAAAGCATTCAATTTACTTGGCCAAAGACTCAGTTTCAGAAGAACCTTCAACTTATGAAGAGGCAAAGTAAACCTTAATTGGGAAAAAGCTATGAACGACGAGGTAGATGCTTTGAAGGAGATGGACACTTAAGAATTGGTTCCAATGCCATCTATTCAAAAAGTAATTGGTTGGAGATGGGTATATAAACTAAAAAGGAACTCAGTTGGATCAATTTTCAAGTACAAAGCCAGATTAGTTACCAAAGTACATGCACAAACTCATGGTATAGACTAGAGGAACCATTCTCACGAGTTGCCAAGATGACTATAATCAAGACATTGCTAAGTGTAGAAGATACCATTATTAAGTGTTCCATTGAGGTACTTGAGTACCCTCTTTGCAGCATCCATGTGTGGTGTTCTTAGTGACTGCATGAATTGGCTTAGCACACCTACACTATAAGAAATATGTGCTCTTGTATGAGTAGCATATATCCAGCTACCAACTAAGCTTTGATATTCTTTGCTTCTAGATTTTCTCACTTCATAAACACTTAATTTATGATTCATTTCCAAAAGTGTACATGCAGGCTTGGTATTATCCATTCTAAATTTGAGAAGTAGATCTTGGATATATATTCTCTAGGTTAGATACATCCCTTCATTTGTATATATGAGCTACATACCTAGGAAATATGTGAGCTCACCTAAGTCATTGATTTTGAACTCCTCTTGCATATGTCATTTGATCCTTTGTATGCCATTCAAGTCATCACCTGTCACAATTATGTTATGTATATATACACACAAATAGATAATCTCATTGTGAACTTGGATAACAAGATATATTCAAATGCCGATTGGCAGCTAAGGATGATAGAAGTACCTCTGGATGCCTAGCATTTGTAGGTTCAAAACTAGTTTCTTGGAGTTCCAAGAAGCAACCAACATTTGCTTTATTATCAATTGAAGCATAATATAGAGATTTAACTATTGGAACTCGAAAAGCAATATGGCTAAAAGAGTTGTATTCTAATATGGAACTTGTAAGTTCTAAGCCTAACATACTTGGAGATTATATAAGCTCCATGGATCTAGTTGCAAATCCAATTTTCTATCCAAGGACAAAACATATAGAAGTTCATTACCCAGAGAGAAGCTTATGGCAAAAGAGATTGACTTATCATTTGTTCCTATAAGCAACAAATAGCAGATATGATGACTAAGGCACTTGATGGGATAAATCTATGCAGGTTCAAATTGATGGAAGGTATTCAACCTATCAAAGAATCAAGGCTCAAGCATACTTTAGCTTGAGAGGAGCTTTTTACATCACTAAGATTTCACTATGCTTCAGGTGAATTTACCCTATTTCAAAACCATCATATGGGTGATGCCATAGATACATATCTTGTGAAGGACTTATGTGCACTCATCTATTGTATTGAGTGTTTGATCGCTTATGATCACTTACCATTGTAAACTCCAAAGTATTTACTTTTGTAAAAGATTGAATTAAAGGCTCAATACCCATGAGTCTTGGTTGATAAGATTACAAAATCAAATCAAGCCATAAATCATCTTAAAATGTGATTAGCATCTTTTCCTAAAATATAGGAAATCTCTACAACAAACAATCCCGTAGGGATTTGAATTCAAACTCGTGTAGATTGAGTCATAAAAATCTACTGAAGCGTCTATATAATGACTCACGACATTGTACACTGTTTTGGATAATAGTTTGAAGCAATACACATCTACTTTGGTGATGATCTTGGTTTTTCTTCATTTTTCTTTGCAACATCTTCCTCAGTTCAGTCATCTTGTAGAGTTTGGTTCTCTCTCTACATAGCTTCAAATTGAGTGAATCAACACTCATTAGAAAGTTACTATTGTCTACTTATATTGTACAAATTTTGAAGTCATTTGGTTTGCTAATTTAAGATAAATCCTCCTTCAAATGTCCCAAGGTCATTTTCTACACAATCCTAAAAAAGTTGGAGACATACCCAATCAGTGTTAAGCTCATTGCTCTCTCATTGATTGATGTAATTAGGGCTTTTATGCATTTTAGCTACATAAACTTGTGTAACATTCCCACAAAAAGAATTGTTACAATTGCAACTATGGTGGCTGCTCTGAGTATTTGTAGTTGGTGCATTCATCCCAAACTAGAAGATTTTATGAGCTAGTCAAAGTGCAACTCTACGAATTGGTTCTCATTGATGTTCCAAAGTACCTATTGGGTTTTGTTGCACTAATCACAATTCTACAAGGTCTTTTTGACAATTCCAAAGGGCTAGGATAAGTCATATGCTAGTTTGCTTGACTATCTTCATCAATTGGCATTTCTATGTAACAATCATATGTGTTCATTCTCTTTTTTTATAGAAATGCATCTCTACAAATAAAAACTCACACTTGTAAACTACCTAACCAACAACACCATTTCAATGGTGGCCCTAATATATGGACATAGACAAACTCTACATTTATTTGAATCATATTCAAGACAAAATATATTTTTGTAGCAAACTTTCCTTGTTTTCTCAACTTGTTTTCAAAAAAACACATCAATAAAACCAAAGCTTTTACTTAAATGGTACTTGTGAAAATAAAATAGATCATTCTTAGTTGTGCACAAAGCATTATACAAGAGATTAGAAAAAAAAGATTTACATCAAGATTCAAATTGTTCAAATTATAAAGGTTTATAAAATCCAAATCAAAATCAAAATTTTTATTCACTTTTAGACATTTTTATTTTTGCAAATATAAACTACGTGCCAATGCATATTTAGCACCTCTTTATATATATAACACATAACATATTAAACGACCTATATTTGGTTTATGTATTATAAAAACTATTCCTCATAAGTCGTTATGTCTCGAATCATGATGTTCATAATGCATAATACATAAACATACTAACTTTTGAGTTTCTAATGTCAATGAAACATTCTCAACGTTAAAGCTTAAAACCCAAATCTAAATCACATTGCTGTCAACTTTAAAGTTTAATAATCCTTGATCATAGATTTATACAAAAGCAATAATGCAATGTTCATATTAACTACAAGACTCAAAAAAAAATGAACATACATGAAAGTGGACAATGCAACCGGGGACATAATCAATTACCAATGACTCAAGTCAACTATCAAAGAATCATGACTATACAACAATGCCAATGATCAATGATCATACAAAGAATCATGTGAGTACTAAATAGTAAAAGACAATCAAAATATATTTTCCATCATCCATGTTAGCATGACATGAAGAGAGTCACCAAGATGCTAGATTAAATGAATTCTAAACACTAAGTGTTGATATATTTCACTATTGATTTGTGTGAACACACTTCGGACTGTCAAACTTTGTAATACATTTTGTATTGTGTTGTGCTTCAAGCTTCTTCTTCTTCTTCTTCTTCTTCCTTGTGTTGTTCCTGTGCTTTCTGAAACCTTGAACTCAAACAATTGGCATCAAAGAAAATTTTAGCTTCATCTAAAGTGTCGTCGATACCCATCGGATCACAGTCTAAAAATCACATGAAAACTAGTGAGCATACTAGAGGCAATTAGAAGTTCAAAAGAGCTTCGCTTTTATATATGCTCTTTTCGATCTCTGAACACACTATCATTGTGAATGTGCAGGGCAATTTTGTCCCTTTATGCCGAACATATATACCGGTTTAAATTTTCCAGTTCAAGCACCTCAAAGTTCATTACAAGTTTAGCATAGCTTGAAAGAGTATTTCTATTCAACTTTTTGAGATACAATCATTTTTTTGCATCAGGGTATTTAGTTATCAACCATGGCTGAAAGCAATGATGTATTTTACATGTTGCTTGTTGAGGATATGTTGAATTGTACTAATTACCCATTGTGGGCATATTTGATGGGCATATTTGATGCATCAAGTATTGGTAGCTAAAGGACTATGGAATATTGTGTAGAGTGTTGATAAACGTTCTACTACACCTATAAATACAGTTTTTAAAGGTGATGCAGATGGTGTTGAAGATAATGATCTTCAATTTCCTAGTCCTACTATAATTTCTAGTGCGCCTACTGTAAATCAAATTTGTTGGGATGACATAGATGCTCAAAAACATACGTTGATAGCTTTATCTATCAAACGTGCCATTATCCCTCACATTTGCTCCTGTAAGATAGTAAAGGATGCTTGGGATACAATTGCTACTTTCTGTCAGGCAAGAAATGAGGCTCGTATTGTTTACCTCTGAAAAGAGTTGGAAAGTGAGCATATGAATGAAGAAGAATCTATGAAAAAAAATTTACGAAAGATCAAAGATTTAAGGAGCAACGATTTCTTTATATAAAATCTTTCTAGATAGTTCACTTGTGCAAACTCTCCTTAACAACCTTCTAGATTCATATCAGAGTTTAGCTTCTGCTCTTCGATTGATGGTGAAAAGAAATCCAAATGCCTTAACATTTGAGGATTTGTTCTTTGTTTTATTGTAGGAAGATTCGTCCAAGCAAAACACATCATTTATGCATGTTACAAATCAAGCTTTCTTAACTAGTCAGAAGGGCAAAGGTAAATGGACCTCATATACTAGTAAGCAAAAATCTGTTAATATTGCATAATCGAAGAAGGAAGACAAAGATGATTAAAAAAAACAAAAAAGAAAAAATAATTTTGCAAATATTGTAAGGAAATGATCATGTCATAAAAAGTTTTCCTAAACAAGCTATAAAAGAGGCAAAGAAGAAAGAGGATTATAGAGGCATCTACTCTTAAAACTGATTCTGCAAATCTTATTCCAAAAGAAGAATGGGCATTTACTACTATTTGCAGTTATAATCCATCTTCTCATGAGCAGTGCATATTTGTAGTAGACTCAAATGTTTCATACTTCCATAGTAAGGCAACCAAACATATTACCTCACAATGTAGTTTCTTCGGTTCACTTCAGCCTACCTGTATGGGAAAAACTATCACATGTGCTAATACCTCCTCTTATCCTGAATGGGAGTTGCTAAGATCATTCTGACTATTGTGCCAATTCTTTCATATTGTCAAATTTTATAGGTACCAAGGATCAAGAAAAATATGTTGTTAGTTTCAACATTAGCCAAGATTAGCTTGGTTGTCAAATTTATTGATGACTGTAGCTCAGTGATGAGTAGCACCTCCTTTAATGTCAATCCGGGAAGACGTGAGGATGGTATGAAGACCTCGAGCAAGTGGAGGCACAAGTGCGTGAGTGAGAAGCACACAAACATGCACACACATACACACACACGCGCACACACGGCAAGACAAAGAGTGAGAATCAATGGAGTTCTTAGATTACTTTCGAAAAGCTCTTACGAGTTCGTTTCAATTACAATCTAACCAAAAATGAGCTCTCTAGCTCCTTTTATAGTTTTTTGACTAGCTTTGGCCCTGTCCAGACCTAGTGTCCAGCCTAGTTAAAAATTAGGTTCCAGGGCTTATTTGGGGACTCAAACGAGATCTAAAAAATACGAAAATTGGCAGGTAGATACTTCTAAAGCTCCTCAAGCTCAAGGACTCCTTGGCTTGCACAAAATGGAGCTACAAAAATACGAAATGGTATTTACAATGGTGTTTAGTGATGAGAATCACTTTTAATTGGTGTAAGGGTTTTGAAAAATTAAAGGGTTGCCTTAGTGCTAGATCTGCGTGAATGCTCATACTTGCTTCTTCATGAAGAAAATTATTGGCCTACTTGCCAGATCTTCTTTGACTGCCATGTCTGCTTGTGTTGTCCCTCCGCTCTGACTCTCTTCGTCTTGTGGCTCCTTCGGTTCCCTGACTGCTGCCAACACCCCCCCACTCTCGCGTCTGTCGCCCCTGACAGACCCTTGTCTAGAGGATTTTTGAACATAATATTAGACGACATCGGAGGCTAGGTGGTGTTCTTCGAGTCGTAAGCCGCGTGCTAGATCTGTGAGCAAATCATCCCAATTCACAGGTCCGGGAACATCTGGATGAGGCACCCTCAATTGTTCTGAGTAAATAGTTCTCTCCACAGCAAATAGTTGGAGGAGATGTGATGGTCTGGGTATAAAGATTTCGGAGTGATATTCCCAGAATCCTGTGATGAACATCTCCTCAAATGTCTGTTTGAAGCAGGCTGGGAGGTACTTGATTCTAGCGTGCCAAGCATATATTACTTCAATTGATGGGGTGGTGCTCATATCGTACACTAGATCCTGGTTTCCTGTCACAAAGCCTGCTCCTGAGAAGTGGGGGTCCTTAATGTTCTTAAACGTCCTGAAAGTGATCAGCATTAATTCAAATATTTTCATACACATCTGGGCCATCACATCGGGATTATTGCGTAGCCGAATACTCTAGTGACGGATTGTAGAAATCATGTAGTTCACCGTGGGGGGTCCTCGTGGAGGTGCTAGATAAACGTAATTTAACCATTTTGCGCAGGCTTTGATGTCTCTGACGGCAATAGTGAATTCAGGCCAGGTGCGTCGTCGAAGAACTGGAATGTAACAAGGATTATATTTAATAAACAACGGCATATTATTCCAGGTTCGGACCATTTCCGGATATGTTTCCAAAAGCCTGATCCTCCAGGTGGGTTGATTGATGGACCCACGCTGAGCACTTTCCGGAATATCATCTGGGCCAAATTGTGTAGCAAATGTGGGAGGCTTGCCGCATCGTCGTTGAATCTCGGCGTTGTAATCGGCCAAAAGTATGCAGTATGGCACATATTGGTCATTATTGGTGCCGATCCATCTATGATGAGACATGCTTCTGAAATATTCTGACTTTATGACAGTTTCTTCTAGGTTCGTTAGTGATTGGATCTGAATGGCCACCCGTTCTTCGTGGGTGTTCGCTGTCCTTTCTAGTGTCTGAAGCCACTCGGGTGCTTCCACTTCCAAGGTGTCTAGTCCCTCTGAGGTTCGTTGCCCGCCTGGCATTGGCATAGGAACATACGGTTCTTCGTACGAATCATCTACCTCAATAGGGACCAACTCTTCTGGCTCTGGTTCTACCACTGGAGAGGGCTTCCTCTCGTATGTCAGTAACCTCTTTTGTAGTTCTGCTATCTGCTCAGTCAAGGCCTTTATTTTGTCTGAGGTAGAGGTTGCTGGGACACTCTTCGGTTGTTCTTCCTGTTCCTTAAGTCTGCTCTGTAGTGTGTCACGTTCTCTTTCCAAGTCATCATGGGCTTCCAGGAGATCTGCATAGCTTTCCAAAATGGTTTTCATCGTCTCCATGGGAACTTCTTTGAACTGCTCTGGATCTATCTCGTGGGGAGAGCCTTCCATTGCCGCCTCCAGATTCTCTTCGTTTTGTTTTTTCAGTCTCTTGTTCTCTTCTAGTGCCGTGGCCATATGTTTCCTGAGTAGCGCCAAGTTACGTCTGACTCGTAGGTTATCGGTCTGGTATACTTCGAGCAAGGCTTCTAGTTGTTTGACGCCTGATTCTGTCGATGGTTGGGGTGCCTCCAATAGTGTTTGGTGAGCCTGCTCAAGCATTGTATAACGTTGATTCACATCTGCATTTTCCTCTTCCAGAATTTTAAATTGCCTTTGTAAGTTCTGGTGATGTGTTGCCAGTTGTTGATACCGGCCGTCCAGAGCTCTGTACTCATTCTGAAGCTGATAGACACATTGATTTAATGCTAGAAATATACTATTTACATTAAATGATGCAGGGAGGGGTGAAGATGCAGGGGGAATGGGAGCGGGAAAGGGAGTTGTGAATGATGTGGATGCAAGTGGAGATGTGGGTGGAGGGGGTATGGGAGATGGAGGTGGCATGGGGGGAGGGAGCGGTGCAGTGGCAGGAGATGTTTCCATAGTGTCAACTGTTTGAGTGACCGTGTATATGGGGATCGTGGGTGGGGTGGATGTGACGTTAGTGAAGAGAGTGGTGAAAGTGGGCATGGTGACTCCCCCGAATTGGATTCCCGGAGAGAGTGGAATTCCCATGACGATTGTGGTGGTAGTGGACGTGGTGGTGCTAGTGTCATGTGGTGGAGTGAGTTGTGTAGTGAGAGGTGGGGAGGGTGGTGACAGTGGTGCTTCCTGATGTTCGTCTGCTTGCGTTGTCTCTCCTGGTGCTGATACATTGATATGAATTTGTTTCCCGGACCTCATGGGACGAGAGGGAACTCTTTTCTCAAATCGGTGAATGTAGGCCATAGCCTCATGAATGGCCTCATCCAATCCTACTGCATCGGCATGTAGGTTTATGGACTCAATGAACATATCATCCACGCCTTCCTCCGCTAGCAATTGGTTCATGAGTTTTTTGCCTGCTTCAAGTGACATTTTATGCTGTTCTTGAACTAGTTGCATGGTTCGATATAGTCTTTTTATTTGTGCCGAATAGGCAGGGGCACTTGCTAACTCTGAAAGTTCGTCATACTCTTGTTCCTCGTAGGCTTCTTCCTCTTGTTCGGTCTCTTGTTCTTCGACGTCGACTTCTACAACTTGTGGTTGGGTGGGGGCTGACGTTGTTGTATGGGTTTGTGGTTCCTGAGCTCGCTCTGCCTCCGTTTCGAGATTAGAGTCGTAGATTAGTCTAGCTACTTCTTCATCAGTGAGATCATTGAGAGTAAAGCCCTGTGGAAATTCCAGATCTGATGGGACGGGTGGAAACACCAGAATGGGTCCCTCTGTGCTTGGCCTTGGTAGCCGGATGGTGAATGGCCTAATGCGTCGTGTCTGGGGAGGGGTAATTTCTGGTGTAGTGGTGGCTCCCCTTGGTTGAGCGCATGGTAATTGGACTCCCCCTCTCATCTTCTTCGATGGAGGACCTGCAGCTGATAGCCTTCTCTGGAATTCCTGGGCCCGGGGCCATATGAGTGCCCGCTGAATAGGCACGTCATAGGCAAGACATCTGTAGATTATCTTGGTTAGAGCACAACATCCGTGAAGCACATTCTTCTGCTTCTTGTTCCACCTTTGATGGGCTAGGTGAATCTGATCTATGATCCAATGTGGTACATTGATGGGGAGGCTTTCTGTCTCTGCCAGATACAAGCTAAACCATATTTTCTTTGGGGGCATGGTGAATCTTTCCTGGGCGGGGAAGGCAAAATGCTGCATGACAGTCCGTAGGTGCAGAGCGATGGTCGGTGTCATGGCTACCATATCCTTCAGCTTATTGAGATCTTTATGTTTCATTCTGCCTGGAACCATTGTTTCCTTTTCAGTGGGGATGTGCATACCATACATGCCCAATGCTTCTCGTACCAGATTGAGGGTCAGCTTGAATCTTTTAAGTTCATGGCCCGGCAACAGTGAGGGTAACACAAAGGTGTTGTCGCCTCCCTTGGCCCTGCTCGGAGTGATAGTGCTGATAAGATACGAACAACGCAAGAAATCCGGCTTTGGTAAGTGGGCCCTGAAATAACTGTCCAAGTCAGCTTTGGTCCATACTGAACGCATGACTTCGGCATTTTGATAGCTCTCAAACTCGCGCGTGAAAAAATGGTAGCGTCCCCATTTACCATTAAACTCCAATTCAGCTTCCCAGAAATAGGTTCCATCACCCAATGGTCCAGCAACATCACTGAATCAATGAGCGTGTTTGCCCACCTGAGAGGTGTGTCCCTGAGGAGGATCCTGAATTGGGAGGACATGCACAGCTTGAAGTTCTTGCGGTCTTTCGGTGAGATGTGGCTCGAGGAGGAGTGTTTCTATATCCACAATTTGTGTGCTGGATCCGGCTTGAGAACTGGCACCTCCTGCTTCTGCCATGGCCCTGCTTGCTTGTTGGTTCTGTGAGAATATAGAACCATGTGTTAACATCGTAATGGACAGAATAAATCCGTTGTTGTCCCCGTTACAACATTAACACGAGGTAGATGATGAGTTAGTGGTTAGTAAGTGCACGATGACAGTGTGTGTAGTTAATGCCTGGTTAGTCCTAGGAGTTAGATGGAAAGGTGAGCTGTCTGACTAATGTAGTTAGTAAGTGGAGATGAATTCACAGATTGGGGTCGAGGGGTTTATTACAAGTCTTAGGTTGCCAAACACCATGAATGGCTTTTGGTCTTGGTTTTGTGGAGATTCGGGAGGGTTGCATGAGTAATTCTACTGGGAGTTGTTGTGTCATCGGGACCCATTTACGAGTGAGTCTGTGCGTGCTTCTAGGCGGCAGTGTGTTCGAGTGTATCAGACAAGAGTGAGTGGTGGCTGCTTGAGCAAGTGAACTATGTCGTTTAAGATGTGAATTGTGTGGGACTAGTTGAGCCCGCAAGCAAGCCTTAGGCACCCAAATTTGTCTTGATTGTGGGTCAGCCTTCATCGACTTCTTGGGTACCCAAATGGATTTCACTTTCTCAACAGAGGTTTTAGGAGTCCTTTTATTAGCATCAAGTCGTTGATTACTAATAGGAAGTTGAGACCGTTGTTGCGACTTAGTTACGGTCGGCAGCTCGTCTTTCCGCACCCACATTTGTCTCATCGGCTGAGTTGTTCTGCTTCGCGCGTTCCTTTGGTCTCTCGCTTGGAGAGTCTTCAGTGATTGATCTGCCCTTAGTTGCTGCCTCCTTCTGGTCTTTGGAAAAGAAGGGAGTTCCATTGTGGTTCTGACTCTTTTTTTGAGATCTTCATTCTTCTGCATCACATAGCCTTGGACAAGAACAGCATGGTCCACTTCATGTGTACCCCTGGAGGGACCAGGAATCCGTGTCTTTTCTAGTTCCTTGAGTGCTCCATTATTTAACTCAATTGTAATTCTAGTCTGATTCACCCATACCTGAAGAAGTCCACTTCTTAGGTTTAAGTTGACTGCTTGGTCATAGATCCAGTCTTGACCCAAGACAAGGGGTTCCGTGAGGTCCTCATCTTGACATACTAGTACTTTAACTGTCATTGCCTCATCATGAATATAGAGGGGAAGTTCCACCTCGCCCATGCAAGGGGTTTCCACACCTCCCAATCCTATGAGATATGCTTCCATAGGATTGACATTTAATTGCACTCTTGACAGTAAGACAATTTAACAGCACTAGTGGCTGCACCTGAGTCAATCAAGGCTCTTACAGTCCTTGCACTCTTCCCTTGTCCTATATCTAAGGTTATGAAAGGACGTCGATCGGTTATCTTATGTGAGCTTACACCTGAAACTTCACACATAGCCACGTCATATCCTTGATCTGCATACGCATCTTCCCTAGGGTGCTCTCTCCCTTGTCTTCTTAATTTCATTCTCCGTATGCGCTCTAGGGCTTCTGCTTGAGCTTCTTCTCGAATTCGCTTTTCTTCCTCTTTGCGTTTCTTAGCAGTATTGAGTCGACTTAGCATTTCCTCCGTGAGGGGTTCCTGATACAGCTTGACTCTGCATCCGCTAATATAGTTTGGGAGAACATCACCTTCTAAAGTGGCTAATTGTACTGCACCACTCGTAGAGATCGTATTGATGATCATAGGTCCGTAGCCTCTCTTTTCTAGCTTCCTTGCATGTTGCTTTAATGTGTAGACTAGAACTAAGTCGCCTGCCTTTAAACCTTTATCCTTAACGTGGGCATCAAAGTATGCCTTCTGTCGTTTCTTTGCTGCATATATCCCTGCAGCTGCTCTTAGCCGTGTTTCTCCTAATCGTTCAAGGTCAAAAAGTCTAGAGGAGAGTTCATGACCCGTCCATTTGTGCTCTTGTGCTACTTTCAATGTAGGTATTAAGAAGTCCAAAGGTAGCACGGCGTTTTGGCCAAATACCATGGAGTACCGTTTTATAGGCGACTCGGTATGCCCAAACAGCATGATGTAGCTGTTTGTCCCAATCAGAGCGTTTATTGTTCACTAATTTCGTCAATACATTGCATAAGATCTTGTTGGTGCTCTCAGCCTGGCCATTTGCTTGAGGGTGATAGGGGGCAAACTTCTTATGTATTACCAAAAATTCTTGGAGCAGATTTTCAATAACTTCGTTCAAGAAGTGAGTGCCTCTATCACTAACTAGCTCTATAGGTAGCCCGTATCTAGTGAATACATTTTCAAACAAGAATTTAGCAGTTGTTTGAGCATCGTTCTTCGTTGTGGCTTTTACCTCTACCCACTTAGTTAGATAGTCTGTTGCAACAATGATATATTCTGCATGGGAACCCTTAGCTGGGGGATTAATAGGACCTACGAAGTCTATTCCCCACTTAGAGAATGCTCGTTCACCCATCATAGGTTTCAGTGGCATCTCATCTTTACGTATAGGATACTGAGTTCTCTGACAGACATCACATCGTTTCACATAGGTATGTGCATCCATGTGAAGGGTCGGCCACCAGAAGCCCGCAAATAGTATTGCCTTGATCACCCGATCTGGTCCAAAGTGTCCTCCTGCTACACCTTGGTGAGCAGTGTCCAAGATCTTGAGATATTCACTCTCATGGACACATAGTCTCAGGTAACCGTCTTTACCACGCTTGTATAGATTATCACCAATGAGTGAGTAATCCTGGGCTTCTTGTTCTAGACTCCTTTTCCTAGCCAGAGTCATGTCTAGAGGGAATGTTCTCGTCCTCAGGAAGGATACTAGTGGTTCACTCCAATCTGGCACTATGGACACTTGATAAAGAGTGGCGTGTTCCACAGGTGGTTTAGTGCAACAGATTGGGCATTCCTTGCACAACTTTTGGACATCAGCTTCCATAGTTGGCCAATGTACTCCGAGTCTCCTTAGTGTCTGTAGGGTTCGTTGCTTTGAGTAGTGTTGCTCTAATGCACCTACGTGTGCTAAATGCAACCATTTATTGTACTCGTCCTCTTCCACACAACAAGCCAAGATTCCTTGATCTGTGTGCTTGTACATGCTTCCTGCCATGATGTGGTACTTTTGGGCTCTCACAACCTCTCTATTTTGTGTGTTTACTACTGGATGGTTAGGCCCGTATGTCAATATTGGTACCAATGGCTTAGCCCACTGCGGCACCACTTCCAAATTAAACAAGTAAGCATCAGGAAGGTCATATGATACTCCTTGTGGGGCTTCTCCAGATGTGAGCCTAGAGAGATGATCTGCTCTCAAATGAGTTCTCCCTTTTCTTACCACAACCTCAAAATCATATTCCATTAGTAAGAGAAACCATCTTACTAATCTACCTGTATTGCATGGCTTGTTCACAAGATATAGCAGTGCCTGATGGTCAGTAAAAAATTTAAACTTATTTTCAAGCAAATAATGTCTAAACTTTTTAACCGCATACACCATGCCTAAGCCTTCTCTCTCAGTGGTGGTGTAATTTCGTTCAGCTGCATTCAATTGTCGACTAGCATAGGCAATTGGAAGATCCATATTACCTTCACCGGTAGGTTGTGCGAGTACACATCCAATGGCATAATTGGATGCATCCACATGAACGTGGAATGGCTTATTCCAATCTGGTGTGGTCAAGATTGGTGCTGAACATAATCTTCGTTTAAGCTCCTGGAAGGAATTCTCACATTCATCCGTCCACTCAAAGTTAGTCAGAAGTCTGTACATGGGCTTTGCAATGACAGCATACATGTGTATAAATCGTCGGTAATAACCACAATGCCCCATGAAAGCTTGTACTTCCTTGACATTCTTTGGCCTAGGTAGCTCTGCTATAGCTCTCACTTTCTCTTCGTCAGTAGATATGCCATTCTTTGACACTATGTGTCCTAGAATCTTGCCTTGCCTGACCATAAAAATGCACTTTTCTGGGTTCAGGCAGACTTGATATTCTCTACATTTGTCAAAGATTTGTCTGAGTTCAGGGATATGGGTTTGTCTGATGTTGGAATGAGCACAAAGGTCATCAACATAGACCTCTAAATTCTTCCTCAGGAACTCCTTAAATACATGGCACATTAGTCTCTGGAAGGTAGCTGGTGCATTGGTAAGCCCAAATGGCATTACACGAAAGGCAAATATACCCCACTCTGTGGCAAAAGCTGTCTTATGCTGATCTTCTGGAGCAATGGCGACTTGATTGTAGCCCGAAAATCCATCGAGGAAGCTGTACACTTCCTTGCCTGCCACTCTTTCTAAGAGATGTTCTGTGATGGGAAGCGGATAGTTATCTCGAATAGTGGCTGCATTAACCTTTTTCAAGTTAATGCATACGCGCAGCTTTCCATTTTTCTTGGGCACCACTACGATGGGGGATACCCATTCAGTGTGCTCAATTTCATAGATGAATCCAGCTTCAACCAGTCTATCTATCTCCTCTTTGATTTTTGCAGCGTAATTATCGTTATATGTATAGGGCTTTTGCTTAGAGGGTTTAGCATCTGAGGTCATGGGGATGGTGTGTGAGCATATGTCCGGGTCAACACCTTTCAAATCCTTGTAACTCCAAGCGAATACATCTCTATATTCTCTTAGCAAGGCTATTAACGCATGCTCTTCTTCCTCTGTTAGGTCATGGCCTATGTACGTGCATCTCTCCTCTCCTTCTTCTAGGGCCACTACTATTTTCTTGGTGGTTTCTTTGTTATCATAGGCCTCTCCTGATTGCGCCTCTCGTTTAGGCATTCTTATCATGACTCTCCTGTCGTCTATCTCGTACTTCTTAAAATTTTCTGGGACCTCAAACAAAGATTCTTCCTCTTCTCGTGATACTTCTCTCTTCTTTCGTTTCTTTGCTTCTTCCTTAGGGGTCACATGTGTGGCTAATCTTACATCGTTTGTAAGCTCTCCATGCCTCTGGGGTCGAAATTCTACTTCATGGAAGTATTCTTCATCTGATGCAAATGGTGGGTCCATAATGATCGACTCTAGATCGGAGTCACTTGCAACCTCAAATGCCTCAGGGCTAGGTTCGCATTCTTCTAGAACTGCCTCTCCCATGATTGGTTCTATGGAGAAGACTGAAATATCATAACCATCCTCATCACAGTGAGGTGTCCATTGTTCCTCATTGATGGCTACATCCATGGTTGCTAAAATTTCTGCCCAGCCGTGAGGTTCGAATTCTTCGTCTGGGAAAACTACAGGTGCATAGGCTGGGTCTTGGATTGATCTATGGGTTTCTTTTGCACCTACCTCTCTGGCTTTTTCTCTCTTCTCTTCGTCTACTGCTACTTTACACATCCATAAGTGGGTGTCTTCATGCATCCAAGAGGATCCTGACCCCATGGAATGCACCGATTCCGTATCATCTTTGGCTCTATGGATGGGGTTCCATTGGATAGGAGGGACATCTCTATGAGAGTAATCTTTAAGATTGACTTTGGTCGTAACACCTAAGTGCTGCAGGTACAAAGAATTGGTTCCCTAGTCCTGTACCACTTGCAACTGTCGCATAAATGGTCTTCCCAAAATCATCTCATAGGCATGATTTTTGCTGAAGTCACATATAGCAAATGTATGCTCAAACTCGACACCACAAGTGGTGAGAGTTATTCCTTCCAGCAATCCTAAGGGTCTCTCAATATGACCATCGGCCATCTGCAATTTCATTCTCGTTGGCCTGAGTGCTGGCTTGCCCCAACGCTTCCATAGGGAAGTGATGGCAATTGCAACTCCTGCGCCTGAGTCCAAAATCGCCTTGGTGGTGTACTCCTGGTAGGTAATGGGAAGATAGGTGTTCCCTTCTTCACCTTCACACATATCTCCTATCTTATCCAAGGGTATCTCTGGCACTGTCCTATGTGATCCTACCTGGGAACGAGGTTTTGCTATCTCTGGTACTTGTTTGGCGACATGTTTCCATAATTCAGGTCTAACCTTGAGTAGCTCTTCTAGCTTGAGATTGCACTGCACTTTAGTGTTCTTCACTACCTCTGTGTTCCTAGGTATGACCGAATCTTCGTTTCTTACCATGACTGTGGGTGCTCTCATACAAGTAGACTTTGCTTCCCAGGGGCCTGTGAAATGGGGTAGTTCTTGTAAAGAATTAGACTCGAAGTCTAATCTTTCCTGAGATTGGGTACTCTCTTGCTCTCCATAAATGGATGGGATGTCTTGTGGGAATTGATCATGTGCATCATCCACCAGTTCAATGGGAGGAGGGACTTCACTTTCTCTAGCCCATTTGTCTTCTTGAATCTCGCGTAGGAATTCTGGTGTGAACCGATTCATAGAAGAAGAGGTGTCTGGCTCCGTAGAGTTAGGCACGTAGGCCTCAGGCACATAGGCTTCCTGGGTAGGAAGACCTGCTCTTTCACTAGCCTTGTCATGGTGTTGAGGGGCGAATTCCTTTTGTGATTGTGCCATTGGATTCTCTATTCTTCCTAGGGAGGGGGGGTTGTCTGGTTCATTGGAATTGGGCACATAAGATTTCGGTGGGGAATGGGTCATGTTCTTGCTTGCGTTATCTCTTTCTTGATTTTCTTCTTCCTTGGCAGATCTTGCAATTATGCGCTCTAACTTCTCTAGAAGTCCATCCAAATGTAATTGCGTCTTGGCTGAGCCCGAGTAATTGAAAAGGCGACTGGCTTCAAACATAGTCTGAGCCAATGCGACCATTTTCGCGCAAAGCTTGGTTCTTTCTATCTCTAGGTCAGCTCTAGGGTAGCACTTGTCATGATCCGTTACATTCGGCCCTTCTTGGAGTCTGGCCTGATATGCTTTAAGCATCATGTCTATGTCTTCAGGAGTGGGATCAGCCAATACTGATCCTACTCTAGGGGGTGGTGGAATCATATGAGGTGGGTTGGAAGGTGACGGGTCGGATGGCGACGGGAATGGTGGTGGTGGGATAGTGTGAGAGGGAGGTTGAGATGTGAGTACAGTTATCCTGGCTTTGGTTTCTCTTATGCTTTCCTCAAGTTCACTCATCTTTTTAGCCCATTGTCTTTTCATTCTTTCCCGACTATCTTTCCACGCTCTAGTCCTTTTCTTTGTCACGCTCTCGGTTTCACTAGCCTCTGGGTTCTTATCCTGGTTTACCCCTTGGTTCTGCTGCAATGCCTGAGCTCTAGTCACTACCTGTACTGGTGCAATGGACGTCACACTTCCTGTGGAGTCTACCACCAACCCAATAACATTAATAGGAGTGATTTTTGGCATATTATTAGGATTCTTAGGGCAGTCTCGTAAGAGATGCTCCTTTCCACATTCTTGGCAGAAGCCCTGAATTGTTACTGGCTGGGGTTGTGTTGGTGGAGGTAAGGGACAATCACGAATGAGGTGATCTCCCTGACATATGTAGCATGGTCCTCTAGGGAATGGGGGTCTTATCTGCCTAGGTTGAGGTCTAGGATTGGGGTTCGTATACATGACGTTTGTGTAATCTGACTCCCAACTAGGTTCGTTTGGCTCTTCGCTATAGTAGGACTCACCATGCTCAGGAGACTGCATGTAGTAGGCCTAGGGACTATCGACATGTGTAGAATCAAAGCTATGGTCACTGGGGTCACTTTCGGAAAGCAGTGGGGTTACCGGGACTATAGCTCTATTCAGGTTTTCTTCTGCTGCTGCATATTTTACTGGGATCGCATTAGCTGGGGCAGGGGGTTGTTGAGCTAACACAGGCTGAGGCCTTTGTTGGTTTTGGTATGGTTGCTGATAAGGTTGTTGTGGCATGCCATATGGTTGTGGAGGGTACGGGTTCTGGTATCTTCCCTGCTGAGGGTATGGCTGAGGGTAGGGTTGCCTAACCGCCTGTTTGTTGTATGGGCAATCTTGCGCTGTGTGATTTGTGTATCTCCATTCTATGGTGCAGTACTGGCTACTAGGATTAACTTGGGGTTGAGCCATAATGGGACAGACATTCGCCATGTGGTCACCACCACAAGTATAACATCTTTTCACTGGGGCAAATCTAGGAATTTGTTTACTAGAGACGCCTAATTTTTTAGCTACTTTTTCCGCGAGTTCCTCGATTGATGTGGATTGCGTGGAAGAGATGTTAGAGGTACTATCCGAATCTTTGTATATCTTGGAAAGCTCTAACTCCTCCCCTAAGTTATCCTCAATGTCAATACACATGCGTACACACTCTTCTATGGTCCTAGGGTCCTTCAAGTACACATAAGATCTCAATTTAGTACTTAGCAATCCATCCAGGAATAAAGCCACTTGCTTAGCTGGTGTGGGTAGCTCCGAAACAGGGCATCTTTCAAGATATTGCCTAAATCTCCTTCCTGCAAGTCTCACGGTCTCTTGCGGGGTTTGCTTGAAGCTGTGAATCAGCGAGGAGGTATTATGCCTTATGCCACTCTTAGAGAATTCAATAATGAAAGCTTCTAGGGGTTGGTCTATGCTCCTGAACTGTCTCTCATTTAGTGGTTGAAACCATGTCAGGGCAGTGTTCCTAAGGGTCAGACCAAAGGCATTGTATTGCGTGAATAGATCCTCCACTTGTTCAGCTCTCAGGACTTGTCTAAACTCAGCCACATGATCGTATGGATCTCCAGTGCCATCGAAGTAGTTCTTCATGGACTTAACTAGTTGAGTCGGTCTCAAGGTCCTTGTGTGCTCTCTAGGTCGTGGTAGAGGGAACTCATCCGCATTTCTTTGATTCCTGTGAGCTCTAAGTATCTCAGGCTCTACTCTGTTTGTTTCCGTCCTCGTTCTTTCTCTGCCCACTGGATTGGCAAAGCTTACTTCCGGCCTTTCTCTATGTCTGTCTCTTTGAGTTCCATGAGCTTGGGATGTTCCAGCTCCAGGGTGACCATAGGATACATTCGATCTTGGTTGGGGGAAAACGAATTCACCCTTCCAAGTGTAAGCATGCCTATCATTTTCCGTAACCACAAAGATCCTCTCCGAAGCGTGATCTAAGTAGGTCACTCTGCCTGGGCTATCAGGATCCTTAAACTCATAGATCATGATTGTTCCTATATCAGTTGGCTGGTCAGATTTATACCTCCAAAAGGCTTCGTCAGTTTCCCGATTGAGGAGCAAATCTATGCTCTTATTATCCTGAGGGATCCACTCTGGTGTGATGATCCTAGTGAGAACCGATTTGCCTCGAGGGGTTCTAGGTTCTGTACCCATGTTTCCTTGCTCTAGGTCCCCTAAGTCCGCTTCTGAGATCACATTTCCGAATTCGTCCGTCCTATCTGGATGACTGGTGACTACATATATGGTTCCTTCTTTGTACAAGTATGCTCCGTTTTCAAACTTGACAGCTGGGTGCTCTAGTCCAATGGATTGATCAGGATTCTTAATTTGTACCACAGATCTTCCTAGGCCGTCCTCATAGATGTTGGCACCTAATCGGTTGGTCCTAAGGTATTCCAACTGCGTTTTGTAAGGGCCTTCTACCCTGTGCAAGTATGGCACTCCTGAACTTCCTGTAGGTCTGTCCATGCCTTGAGACATCTCTGATTCACTGGTATCAGAGCTGGGGTAATGCGAGTAGTGACTCAACTGCTGGGCCCAAGACCTTGCAGTATGATTGACACTAGCCTCTGAAGACCTAAGGCTTTGTCTCTCTCTTACTAGGTGTCGTCCTGATCTAAGGTTCATATGCCTAACTGATTAACCCAATTTTTCCCAGGTACAACCACGTTTCTGAGTCCTTTTGTATCGGTTACTTGGTTCTTTTTATGCTGATTATCGTGTTTATACTCTTGTCTGATATCACGTCGTTAGGAATACTTGAGTTTAATTTCGCACTTTAGTTTGGTCGTTTCACGTTAGGTTCTTTTCCTTTAAGGTTTTCGTTCACACACACATAGTTTATCTCTTGACTTGCACTTGATTTCTTAGATCGTCTTTGATTTATCTTGTGCCTATCGTTGCCTGGAATTACTTCTAACACTACCCGCACTTAGCCTAGACTAAGAATTGACAGAGGGTGTTGCAGTTTTTCCAACCTTGAGTTCCTTTCCTTGTGTTGTTGCCCTGGTGTGCCCAGGACGCGCGTTCCCAAGCCTGCACTTACTCTTGCCTTGCGTACCCTTTGTTGCTCTCAAAGGACCTGTAAAAGGCCCACTGTTAGCTCAAGACTTAAATTCAAAAGACAGAACCAAGCACTTTCATTCATGTAACACTTCACCAATTTGCACTATGATTTTTTTTTTTTTTTTTTTTTTTGGACAACTCTCTAGAGATCCCTGAACTTTGTTCCCCTTGGGTATGGTCAACTTCAAAATACCCTATCTAATATTCCTGATCTTAATTCAACCGTAACCAGTCGATGTTTTCGTTGTACTCCCTGCGAGCTTTCCAACAAAACCAAAAATCACGGCAAACGGATTTCGCATGAGCAAGTTATGCCAGCTCAGGGTTTTGGGGCTAAGATAGGATTAAACTAGATTAACAGGCAAACAGGAATTCTCGAGTTACTTGGGTCATGCTCTCGTAATGGAATACTACACCATAGTGTTTGTCCCACACTTGGCCAAAATTTAGACCATCATTTTTGCCTTGAAAATTTGACCTAATTTGCCCTTCTAACGTGTTCGCAAAGTCTGTCGGTCGCGATTGACAGGTCAGTCGCGATCGACGTGTCGATCACGATTGACAGGTCCGTCGTGGCTGTCAGTCGCGATTGACACGTGGCCGAAAATTCAGTCAATTGTGGTCAAAGGATCGTTGACTCTGTCAGTCGCGATTGATGGGTCGATCGCGATTGACAGGTCGGTCGCGAGGGTCTGTCCATCGTGGTCAAACAATCGTTGACTGTGTCGGTCGCGATTGCCAGAGCCGTCCTGGGCTGTCCGTCGCAATTGATGAGTCGATCGCGATTGATGACTCAATCGCGATTGACACGTGTCACGCGTATGGTCCGTCGGTCGTGGTCAATCGGTCGTTGACTCTGTCAGTCGCGATTGACAGAGCCGTCGTGGGCTGTCAATCGCGATTGACAGGTCTGTCCGTCGTGGTTTGTCGATCGCGATTGACAGAGCGATCGCGATTGACAGAAATCTGAGGAATTTCAAAATTTTAAGCACATTTTTGGGAAGCTCTAGGCTTGTAGATCATGGTTTTGCACTTTGTTTGGCAATTTGTGCATTTTTTCTGTTGATCGCGATTGACAGAGCTCGGCGACACACAGACAGTTACTTCGAATTCCGTACCTGCGCAGGGTGCTGGGGACGATGATGCGGCCTGTACCTTTCGCTCTCTCGCTCTCTCTCACAAGTGAAATGAGGGAAATGAGGTGGAGATGGTGATATAATCAAAAAAACTGAAATTTTCGCGATGATGGAAATGGAGGTGGAAGATGGTGATGATGATGATGGTGATGATGGTGGTGAGGTAAGAAAGAGAAAAATGGGAAAAGTGGAGAAATTACCTACAACGCCAACATCTCCAATCTACGTCTTACCATCACACGCTCGTCCTCAAAGCTCAGTCCCCGGCAACGGCGCCAAAATTTGGTGTAGCTCAGTGATGAGTAGCACCTCCTTTAATGTCAATCCGGGAAGACGTGAGGATGGTATGAAGACCTCGAGCAAGTGGAGGCACAAGTGCGTGAGTGAGAAGCACACAAACATGCACACACATACACACACACGCGCACACACGGCAAGACAAAGAGTGAGAATCAATGGAGTTCTTAGATTACTTTCGAAAAGCTCTTACAAGTTCGTTTCAATTACAATCTAACCAAAAATGAGCTCTCTAGCTCCTTTTATAGTTTTTTGACTAGCTTTGGCCTTGTCCAGACCTAGTGTCCGGCCTAGTTAAAAATTAGGTTCCAGGGCTTATTTGGGGACTCAAACGAGATCTAAAAAATACGAAAATTGGCAGGTAGATACTTCTAAAGCTCCTCAAGCTCAAGGACTCCTTGGCTTGCACAAAATGGAGCTACAAAAATACGAAATGGTATTTACAATGGTGTTTAGTGATGAGAATCACTTTTAATTGGTGTAAGGGTTTTGAAAAATTAAAGGGTTGCCTTAGTGCTAGATCTGCGTGAATGCTCATACTTGCTTCTTCATGAAGAAAATTATTGGCCTACTTGCCAGATCTTCTTTGACTGCCATGTCTGCTTGTGCTGTCCCTTCGCTCTGACTCTCTTCGTCTTGTGGCTCCTTCGGTTCCCTGACTGCTGCCAACAATGACAGATGTACAGTTCATAACTCTCAAAAGGCGATGCTATGATTGCTTTGGCATTGTATATCATGTACATAGGCTCAGAGAATATGTGAAGTCTATTAATGATTCAACATTTGCATTTCAAGTCTCTCAAGCTCTCTTAGATTCAAAGCTTTGACATAAACACTTTGGTTAACTTTGCTAGTTTGCTTCGCCTGCATAAATCTAAAATGATGTCCTCTCTATTGAAACTTGAGGAACCTTGCAAATATGTTTGTGAAAGCTGTTTTTGGGAAAAATGAAGTGTTTCACCTTCCCAAAAGATGGTTCAATTTGAGTTGCTTATAAATTGCAACTTGTTCATAGTGATGTCTATGATCCTATGCCATGTAAATTGGGCTAAGAGCCTCTCAACATGTAAATTGGGCACCTTTCAGGGGAACACTAGATTGTGCTCTTCGACTACACTAGACAAGATCTCAAAAATAGACTTTCGATTACAAGATCATCCACGTCGGGAAAATGATACAAGAATATGCAACTGATACAAGACGTCTCACAACCCCAGACTAATAGGTATGAATAACTAGACCAAAGATGATACACGAGATCCCACAACTCAGGACTAATAGGTGTGAAGCAAGATCTTTGGGTTATAAGAATTCCCTTATGATCTAGATACAAGAAATAACTCGACAAGATCTCATACTACAAGATTACAAGAGGACAAGGCTAGATGTCTAAGAACTAGGCTAGATAGGACTGGAACAAGGAACAAGACAAGAACTGGAACTGGAACTTAGAGAGTACTTACTTGGCGGTCATGACTCCTTTAGCTCCCTAGATTGGCATTGGCAAGACTGAGAATGAATGTGGTCAATCCCTCTTCATATAGGTTTTCCAAGGGTGATTCAAGGGCAATTATGAGTTGATGATATCATCAACTAGAAACATGACCTTCGAGTGTCAGAATTCAGTAAATAGACGATCGACTTGGGGGTTTTGGCACATTTCATACGCATTAGTAGCATTTGTTTTTCCAAAATCTTAACCAAACATGAGATATAGGAAATTCACATGGAATTTAAGGTTTAAGATGGTTTTCTTTGTGCCCATGACATCAAGTCCCCCTCATTCCACGAGGAGCGGCCATGTTCTCTAGCTTGGTTTCATTGGATTCTTCTTATGGAATTCATGAACCTTGATTTTTTCTCTTTGAAGATTTTCTGGAAGTTCCCAAGTATGATCACTGATGTTACACATTTTCCAATGAATAAAACATTCCAATCTTCCTTGAGATATCCTTGAATCTAGTATATGCACGATCTCAAATTCTTCATGATCCTCAATCTTGATAGGTGGTGAAGGACTGGATGTCTCTTGAGCTTCCTTAGGTTCTTCATGTGATAGATCCTTTGAGCTTCTAGTGGAATGTTGTGTTGTTTCCAAGATCTTTTTTGGAGAGCCTTGAGTAATCACACCTCCTTGGTTAACATGAACTCCTCCTTATCCTTAACCTTCTTGTTATCTTCATAATGTGTATGCTCCATGCCATTTGTAATGACTTCTTGGGCTTCAAAAGTTCTTGATTCAAATTCTTGAGGAATAGTGTCTTGCTTATTCAACACTTCTAGCTCTTGGACTTGGCTTTCTTTGAACAATTGGTTCTCACACTAAACTGCTTGATTGATAGCCTCATCTAAAGTATTTGCATGAGGCACAGAGATTTCATCTCTGAGACCACTTTGAAATTGATTAACTATATAGTCCTCTTGAATCTAGATCCTTGAAATAAATTTCTGAAGTCTAATGCAAATTCTAGAACTGAGCAATCACCCTGTTGTAGCCTCCTTTCCAAATCTTAGATTTTTTTACATGGATCATCCAAAGTAAATTCGATACTTTTGAGAACGGATATGGAATCCATCATTCTTGACTTGGCTTGATGTGAGTCTTGCCAAAATGTCAGGGGAGCACTAGATTGTGCTCTCTGACTACACTAGACAAGATTTCAAAAATACACTTTCGATAACAAAATCATCCACGCAGGAAGATGATGCAAGAATACGCAGCGGATACAAGACATCCCACAACTTGGGACTAATAAGTATGAATAACTGGACCAAAGATGATACACGAGATCCTACAACCTCAGACTAATAGGTGTGAAGCAAGATCTCTGGGTTACAAGAATTCCCTTTAGGGAGATGATCTAGATACAAGAAATAACTCGATAAGATATCGTACAATGAGATTACAAGAGGACAAGGGTAGATGTCTAAGACTAGGCTAGACATGACTGGAACAAGGAACAAGACAAGAACTGGAACTGGAACTTGGAGTACTTACTTGGCGGTCACGACTCCTTGAGCTCCCATGACTGGCATTGGCAAGACTAAGAATGAATGTGGCCAACCCCTCTTTATATAGGTTTTCCAAGGGCGGTTCAAGGGTGGTTATGAGTTGATGATATCATCAATTGGATTCCAGGTGCCAGAATTCAAGAAATAGATAGTCGATCTTGGGGTTCTGCACATTTCAGATGCATTGGTAGCATTTGTTTTTCCAAAATCTTAACCAAACATGAGATATAGGAAATTCACATGGAATTTAAGATTTCTTTGTATCCATAACAGCACCCTCCATTCTGATAGAGAAAAGGAATACATATCTTTTGACTTTGATGCGTTTTTTATTGAGCGTGTGATAAAACATCGATATACAATGCCATTTAGCAAGGAAAACATGTCTTCAGACTTGAATGCATTTCTGGTTGAGTGTGGGATAAAACATCAATGTACAAATCTCCCATGGAAACAACAATATGTATGTTCAAAAGTCAAGCTTTACCAGAACTTTTGTCTTGAGGCTATTATGTGTGCAACATATTGCCTAAACAAAAATGTAGGAAATCAAATGATAAAGCATTGAAATGTATTTTTGATGCATACAATTCTGGAAGCAAAAGCTATCATCCATAAACAAAATGCATTTTGGTTAGCCGCGATGTTTTGTGGAAGATGCAATTCAACCATTACTTTCATGTACCAAGGAGATGTCAATAAGCTTGAAGAATGTGTAATATACTTTGTTGCCTCTTTTTCACAAGTGCACAATCAAGTCTCATCCAAATGAGGTAATTTCTCCACCTTTACAAGTTCCATATGATGATGCACACCATTCCATTTCTTATGCAAATTTACATGGTGAACTTGTAAATGAGAGGGTTGATATAGAAGCGGCTAAAACTATCCCTAAATAGTTGGTGCAGACTTTGAGAGAGAGCACATTAGATGCATCTTTGCCATATTGTACCCATTCAGGTTTTCATAGTGCTTCCTTTGCATCAGAATGTTAAGCAATGACGACTTCTATTCTTTGTGGTGAGAATGAGCCTGAACCTGTTGATTAAGCACAAAATTCAAAAACTTGGATGGGTGCTATGCAATCAAAATATAATGCTATTATGAAGAATGGTACTTGGCCTTTATTTGATTTGCCTCTTATACCTGTCAATTGTTCCATCAATCTTACGTTTGAACTTGTATACCCATTTAGTGCACTAAATGGGTATACAAGTTCAAACGTAAGATTGATGGAACAATTGACAGATATAAGGATCAACTTGTTGCCAATGATAAAGCTTAAGAGAGATTGATTTTGATGAGACCTTTGCTCCCACATGTCCAATGACTACTGTTCATAGCATTTGTGCACTTGCAACTCATCATGGTTTGAATGTACATCAATTGGGCATCAAAATTGCACTTTTGAAAGGTGATTTACATGAAGTGTATTTATTTCAAGTGTGCATGTTGAAAAAGAAATCATATGGTCTAACGCAAGTACCACATGCTTGGTATGAGAAGATACACACCTACTTGTTTACACATGGTTTTGAGAATAGTCCAACTGAGAGCACCCTATATGTTAAGCATGCAGATGTACTTTTGATCATTGTTGTATATGTTGATGACATATTCACTGTTCTTTATGAGAAGCATACTACTGAGTTTAAGATTGATTTGCATGCCTCTTTTAAGATGTTGAATTTGAGGCATTTGCATCATCATTTAGGCATTCAATTTATGCACATTGATGGAGGAATAGCTGTGTCAAACATAGCATATTAACACAATATTGTAGCATTTTGGCCTTAAAGATTGCAAACCAATCGCCACTCCCATGGAAACAAGTTTACGATTGAGTCTTGATGTTGGAGAGGCATTAGATATTGTTCTCTATCATCACTATTGGATGCTTGATGGTATAATGTAGCTTGATATTAAGCTTTCTATCTCTTGGATGAGCACGTTTATGTATTGCCTGGATATCAAGCATTTGCAAACAATTAAGTGCATCATTCGCTACATGAATAGTACCCGACTACTTGGGTTGTTTGATCCCACTAGTAGATCGCCATATTTACATGCTTCTTCCAAGTCAAACTGGGCAGGTTGTGATGACACTCGTGTGTTCATCAGTGGTTTTTTCACGACTGTTGAGTGTATGGCTCGGACGCCTTTTGGCTGATTTGAATGTTGGTCAACCTTCTACTACCACCATCTTCACTAATAGTTAGAGCACATTGACAATTGCAGGACAGTGTTCAGCTCACACACAACACATTGAGGTGCACTATCATTATGCTGGGGCGAGATTCTCTAATGGAGAGATCAATTTGGCTTATGTGCCCACACATGATTATGTTGTAGACATTTTCACAAAAGCTCTGCCTAAGGAGAAGTTTGAAGCTTTTTGCAAAGCTTTGGGCTTCCATCCTTTTGTGGATTGAGCTCTTTCCACATAGGCACTTCCTTACACATGAGTTCGAGCTCCTTTGCCACGTCACTCCCAAGGAGAATTTGTTGATATATTTTGATAATTGTGTATGAACATAAGACCGTTGAGGCACTTTTTCTCTCTTTATAAGGTTTCTTTCCCTTGGCTTGTGCATACGTCTATAACCCTAGCAGGCCACTTGTCATTATACATTCACGTGGTAATAAATTTTGCATTGTCTTGTGCTCCAAGCTGCTGCTTCTTCTTCCTTGTGTTGCTTCTAAAGATCTCGAACTCCAACAAGACGACTCACACCGTCAAATGTACTCTTATCATCTATAGTAACATCATGTGCATCAAATGCACTAGCCCATGATGAAGTACTATTATACTCTAGATCATATTGTGTTGCAAGCTTACGACACTTGCTCCCAAATCACCATCACCACTAGAAGACATTGATGCCTCCTCCCAATCTTGTGGATCAACTCGAGAAGCGGAAGCCTTACCATGCCTTTTATGACCATGTCCACCTCACCTCGAAGCAAACTTTGATAGATGAGCAACCTCTCGATAAGTAGAAGGTAATGATATATCATCTACAAATAACACACAATAAGTGATATTAAAGAAAGCATTATAATTTAGCATCTAGTTAATAGTATCCAAACTCAATATAGTGTCATTATTCATACACGGAGCATGCCTAACTTTGTTACTTTATCTATGATTCCAAGGCATATTCCTCTGACTCTATAAGAAGCATAGCAAAAATCTTACTCTCTTCCTTGAAGACTTGAGGAATATGTTTAACTTTTCGAATATCAATCATCAACATCAACCTATAATTCATATAAGTAAAAGTTTACAAACTTACAATATGAATATTCAAATTATATTGTAAATAGAAAACTTGAAATTTTCCTACAAAAGATCTATGTTAAGATCTTTTGCCTCTAGCAACTTGAAATGACATAACAATTTCTCAATTTCACCTCAAATATGTGATACCATTCCTCTACCACCACCACACAATCACTTTTCTGACCCTCAACAGTCTATATATCAACAACTATGAACATGTAACAAAACTGTATGTCATAGGGCTTTTGAACATTCAATTGGCTATTAGTCAAAAAAATATTGAGAACTTTAGGTCAACTCGTGACAAATCTGGCAATAATTTTGCCTTGTCCAAAATTTGGCTTGCCCATCGCATGCAATCTATATCTTCCATCATGATGTCATGACTATCTGATGCACAGGGAGTCTGAATGATCTTAGGATATGATTTTTCAAGCATACATCCCATGGAAACACAATGGGATTCATTGTCGTCCATCACTAACACCACATTATCAACACCCACATGAGAAAAGATTCCCGGTGCATGTGCAAGTATGAGAAAGAATATAGTACCCTTGCATGAAGAGACGAATTTTGTAAACATTCCTCTTTTTCATATCTAACCATCCATCACATAGAATAAAGCAACCATATTTTTCCTATGAGATCCTCAATGATAACATCTCTAGCTCCACATCTTACTTACAAACTCATGGCCCTCTTGCATGGGGCAATGTTTTCCCCATTGAAGTGATGCCCCAAGATAAAGAGCTTGGTGAGCTCTTGATGAGCCTCTTCCATGACTTACGTTTGCACGTACGCTTGGATTTCTCTTTCACAAATATATTGTCTTTACAATTCAAGTCTTGCCTCTGAGATGAGGAAATGCATCAATACTTATGCTAATGCTCTCTGTCCATGGCACTTTAGATGCACATGGCACTTAGGATGCACGGAGGGAAATAATGTCATTACCACCAATGTGGATATCCTCATTGATGGCATATGATGATGGAGGACGACAAATGCCATCGATTCATTGGCTCAGTTAAATTCAAGCCATTAACTCCTCAATACCTCTTTCAATTATAGACATATATTTGTCAATACCTCCACCTTTCAATCCAAGTACGTGGGTTTTTATACGGGATCTGGTACCCAATAGAAGCCTACGCAACACTTGCATTGCCATTGATTATTTCCAATGGGCTTCATATGCATATGAATGATATCGGGAGCTCTGCCAATAATGACAAACTTTAGTCTACACTATAGAATCAAAGGCAAGTCGCAAGGGGCAAATAGTGAAGACTTAAGCAACGTACTGCTCTTAGAGCTCTATAGCACATAAAGCAAAGAAAGCACTCAGCTAAAGTTCCTAAGGGAAACACTCAACCTCTCAAGGGCAAAGATGCAAGTAGTAGACTCAAAAGCATTCACATAAGCCAAAAAGAGGGCGATTTTAAAACCCATGGGCACTAATGTGTAAAGCTGCCAGAAAAAGATCAGTAAAAACTCAAAAAATTGTATAAAAGTCGTTTGGAACGATTCATGAGATATTTCACAATTTTAATAATAAAAATCTGCAATTCTCCTTTGGTATGCCACAAAGATAAACCAGTACTGCCACATACACTTGTTAGATAAATTCATGTATCCAGCGATGCAACTTACAAACAATTTCGTAAAAAGTTTCCAGAACTGTCAAACGAGCATTTCTCGTGAGGCCTTACCAAACACACCATAGTACCTATGTCTTGGAGTGGTTGTATTGGAGCAAAAGGCAAAATAGCTAGTCACAGTCATGTATTGCAACCGGGAGTGATCAATAACTGCATCAAACAAACTTTCTAGCGAATATCCTTTAGTAATGTTTATATATACCTCTCTTTGCTTGGAGATTAATGAACAAAGTCTGGTTACTTTCCACACTATCCGATTGTACTAACTCAGAGTTGACTAAGACAACATTTATGTCTCAGTAACCCAACAACAAATCAAAAGTACAAATCGAACAAAAGATGGAATCACAAAGCTTTTTCATACATATTCTTCCAGACCTTAATGCAGTTCACGTGCTTTATTTCAAGAAATCCAGACCACAACATCCCTCAGTGTCTATGCAATCAATCATTAATAAACGACTTCATTGACACGCATAGAAGTTCATTAGTAGAACATCCATTATAATCAATATGGATTTCTGATCTCGATCTCCCAATGATCCTACATATTATAATTTAGCTAGAGAGCACACCTTACTAGGCGGTTCACAATATTTACTTTCCATTATTTTCAACAACCAGTACCACTAGATAGGATGCGTAACAGAAAAACTTGTACCCACCAAACATATCAAATTCATTGTGCAGGAAGATAAGGTGATATTGTGGATATGACCATGGACAACAAAACTCGGAAAGGCATCAAAGCTCAAAAAACAAATGGAAAGCCTTAGAGCCATTAATCAGTGGTCTCCAGAACCTCTACAAATAATCAACCAAGTTCAGATATGTGACTTTGTTGTTCGATGGGAGGAGGACATCCAGATACTATCAGTTACCAAAAGCAGTCTGAATACAGCAACATTATACTGAAATAATCTTTCGATTAAACAAGTACCTTGAACGAAAATCATGCTAAACCTATTTTTTTAAGGTAAGCTACCAAACTATAACATGCCAAAATGATTATGGTGGAGGTACAGGTGGTTTTTGCAACCACATAGACCACTTTGTTTGCAAAAACATATTTACAACAGTGTCTTACAGCAGATCATTCCGTATATAAAGCTATTAATCTTCCTCCTTAATGCCCATGCCGCAGTCTACCATATACACTGCAGGTATTTTCAAGGTTCAATTGGAGAAAAAAGGTACGTAGAAAACAATTTATACCTAACGCCAGCAAAGCTTCCAAAAGGTTACCAGCAAAAAAGTAATTAATCTTTAGCTTTTCACTGCAATCATGGTAATGTCTTTATTGATTGGAGTCGACTACGCTGCCATGCCAAGGATAGTTTGTTGGCTGATCATTGCAGTTAGAAACAATTTTACTGCTATGTTGTGCTATTGTCTTTCATAGAATAGGAGAAGTCAATGCTATATTCATCTTTGAATCAACAAATAATCAAAAACTGAGCTGGAATAAGACACTAATATACCGAACAAGTGTAAGCAGGATAGCGCAGATAATCATATATGATCACTTATTACCATGGCTGTCAACTTCCTGAACATTTCACTGGCAAGTTCAAATATTGTGGATGTTGATACAGGGGCAAACAGCGCTTTGGAAGAAAAGTTATGTATCCCTTTACACACGTCTCTACTTCAGAGAGAAAGGCCTAGTCTCCAAATAGTAATCTGATGTAATATTTGACCATGACTAAAGGATCATTAGTGTTAGACTCAAGAAATGACGGGCAGGAGATGGTTGAACCACACCTTGAGAGGGAGTATTAGGAAGTAATCATGGCTTTTGGGGCAAGTGGTTACCCCATCATACTCCTAACCTACAGGTCATGAGTTCAAATTCCACAATTGGTACCAGAGCATAGCAAGTAGGCTTGGGCAAGGTGAATGGAAGGAGCGCGCCTCGCTTTCAAAGATGAGCCCATCAAAGATTAGTGTGTATCTCCCAATCCATAGGTCGGATTTAGATGTGTAAGATACCGTTGGAAAGCTTTTAAAATGAACGATCCAATGGAAGCACTAGATAGAGGATCCAAGATACATTGCATGGATGAGAACCAAGTTCAAGAGACCAAGGTTGAGAGCAAGGAACATCCATAGGCTAGTGGCCAAGAAACGGAAAGGCAAGGCTCAAGACACCAAGGTTGAGAGCAAGGCAAGTCCATAGGCAAGTGGCCAAGAAGCGGAAAGGCAAGGTTCAAGACACGTTGAGAGCAAGGCAAATCCGTAGGCAAGTGGCCAAGAAGCGGAAAGGCAAGGTTCAAGAGACCAAGGTTGAGAACAAAAAGGTTCAAGAGACTCTGCAAGGGTGAAGACATCAATTCAAGGGGAGATCAAGGATTGATCATTCAAGACAATGATCTCTAGAAGGGGAAGAGAGTGTTATAGACTCAAGAAATGACAGGCAGGAGATGGTTGAATTACAGCCTAAGAGAGAGGAATCCTTAACCATGGCTTTTAGGCCAAGTGGTTAGTCCGTCATACTCCTAGCCAGTAGGCCATGAGTTCAATTCACACGATTAGAACAGTCACATTTTTTCCTGATCTTTGTGGACAATGCCCACAAAGATTATAAGGTCTTTGTGGATAGACGCCCTATCAAATAGGGTTTCATGGCCTATGAAACAGCACTGCTGCAAGAGATACGACTCAATGGAGCAATATGGAACAATCATTTTTACTATGATTATAAGGTCTTTGTGGATGGACGCCCTATAAATAGGGTTGCATGGCCTATGAAACAGCACTGTTGCAAGAGATACGAGTCAATGGAGAAGTATGGAGCTGGAACGAAGCACATTGGACACAACTTGACCACTGAAAGGAACTACTCGACACACATGACTGAATATGTATCACAGAGACACATAAGAGTCCAAAGAGAGACCTAGCCCTCGTCAATATTTCAGTGGGAATCCACCTTCAAGACCACTACTAGATAGAGAACCTCACGAGGATCAAGAGGTATAGCGATTTTGTTCAGACAGAGTATTAGAGGCAATTTTGTTCCGATATAGTATTATGAATCCACCTTCAAGCCCAGTACTAGATAGAGCACCTCACGAGGGTCAAGAAGTATAGCAAGTGAGGAGAGACATGGAGGCACTCTACATGTGGATTAGCATTGAGTTGGCCAAGGGGAGATGGCCATATACAGCCATATGCTATTTTCCTGCTCGAGGGTCGTCATACGCTAGACATGATTACGATGGACATGCCACAAATCCTAAATCCCAATACACCACATTATCAAAGGATATACAACCTTATTCTACTTCTGGTGAAGTCTTCCTTTTAGGAGACTTCAATGCACATACCAAATCTCAACAGTGTGAGTGTATGACATGGTGTAGACACAGATCATGCAAAGCTTAGACCCGGATGAGTTCGAGATTAGCAAATCATTAGACATACTAGACACTACGATAAGGTATGGCAAACATCATCTGGAGTTCTGCAATAGCCATCATCTCATTATTTATAATGGAATGACCCGATGGCTAGGGTCAAGCGGACTTGTTTTCGCATGGGGATGGAGAGATTAGCGCTCAATGCAATCGCTTACCCACCGTAAAAGACGGACATGAGAGGAGCACCTACATTAAGATATATATAACACTTACTTATGACTACAGATAGTTAAGTTGCTTGCCACCACCTACGAGAGAGGAAACGGTCCACCCCCATCCAAGACCCAGTGAGATGGCATTGATATGCAAAGACTCTATATCATATTTCGTATCAGCCACCGATGCCTACTTCTCATATTCCCTGTCCAATTGCTTCCACTTTCTTTACACAGAGGAAGGTGAAAAGGGTTATCTCACATCTATAGCATGGGAGCGCCAGAGAACAATTCAGACTTCAAGTCAAACATCTTATATATGGGAAGCATATTGTGGCACCACTTATTACTCAACTCTTCAACAAAGCATTGGTCGAGGGGTTCTCGGTCTCATGGAGAGAGCACACTAGTGTGCCTATTCCTAAGTCTAGAGATATGATGCATCCTAACACTTATCAAACTATCATGATTGGCCCATTTTGGCCAAACTTAATGAAGTTTGGCTTGAGGAGCTCAGCACCTTGGCTTAGCAAAAGGGCCTTCGAGCTCTAGAGCATGCTCACTTTCAACGTGCCTTTTCCACCATTGACCACATCTTCACTATGTGAAATCTGATCGACCAGGCACGGGTGAGGAAGACGAGATTACACTACTGCTTTGTGGACTTACGCAAAGCATTTGATGCAATACCCAAAGAACGACTACTCATACGGTTTCTTCATCTTGGGGTTACAAGTGACTTGCTATGGGGGATCTATGCTTTATACGAGCGGATCTCGTAAGGTCATATATCCAAGTGGGCTTTCAGATAGCAATATAGGTATGACATAAAGGTATTAATTATCTCCTCCTTTGTTTGGGATATACATTGATGAGATTGCATATTTCATCAAACAACGTGATGGGTGCAAGTGCGGAGTTCAAGGGAGCCTATATACATATCTTGTTATATGCTGATGACATTGTCTTGATTTCAAAGTCAGCAAAGGGCTTACATAAACATTTACATGGACTAGACAATTGCTTCTCATAGAGATGGCTATCAATCAACCTTGGTAAAACCAAGGTCCTTATTTTCGGCACATCTGCATATATACAATAATATTGTGTATATACAATTGTTGGAGGACCCATTGAGGTCACTAGCTCATATGTTTATCTTGGGGTCAGTGTTACGGTTATATTCGGTCCTTTCTCTATGGCAAACAGAGTTTGCAATAGGCTCACTCAAGGATATGCAACACTGGCATTGATGGAGAGATATTGTCATCAGGCACACTTTCAAGAGCCTCGCACTAAGGGATGGCTATTTGATAAATTGGTCACACCATCACTGATGTATGGACTAACAATATGGGGACCAAGACTTGCAAACCATATATGGACTTTGATGGAGAGACCTCAGTTACTTATGATGTCTATGCTTATATGTAGCAAGCCATGAGTACCTTGTGACATTATAAGAGCATCGCTTGCTACACCCCCGATGCTAGTGGAGGCATTGCGCCAAGTCGTACACATGCTACATAGACTTCAAAGCATGGATATTGAACACATCGCATACAGGACTTTCCAAGCTTCACGAGACCTTTCTCTAGCAAGAGATACCTCATGTTGGTATGCTCAAACTCGGGATTAGCTGACCAGCTAGGGATTTGATATTGACTGACCACAACCCATACAGTATGATACACATGCTCCCACCTATTCACCCTCTTTGCAAAAGAGGAATAGGATCATACGACAGGAGATATGGCACAGCAATATCGCGAGCTTTTTCTACTGATTTTAGATCAGGGATTCATTGATATGCCTCGATACATGCAGGTCTATATGCCACATCACATACAAGTTATTATTGGGCAGCTTAGGGTATCGTGATTCATCACACTAGCTGAAGATACAGGCAGATCTTGCAAAACGCCCAAGGGAGTGCATATGCCTGATATGCAAGACTGAGATGGAGAGCAAGGAGCATTTTGTTACACAACGTCTCGCATGCACTGACCTCAGGACAGTTCCAGGTGGAGGGATCACTCCAGCAGTGCATGATGAGTGAGGATCAATGCCAATTCAATCGTTTCTTCATTGTTGTGTATCACAAATATGAGACACTTATACAACCTCGAGGGTCTAAGAGTCGAGGTATGCATCAGTGGATCACTCATTTCTTCCAAAGGGTTGAGCCACGATCTACCATCGCACCCACTACTCCAAGGCTCACCTTTCAACAGGCAGAGGCACAAAGGGCCCGGAGACGACCTCAAGTTTCTGGGCTATTGGAGACCTCGTCTCTACTGAGAGGAGATCTTGAGGATCTGATCACTTCATGAGCAGCAAATGGAGCGGAAAAGATTTTACAACCTAGCTTATCTTTTCCAGAAAATACTTCATCCGGCACCCATGTATCACATCCTCCATCCACTCCCCCCCATACTACATACTCATTCATCCTTGTGGCTTCCATTGCAGCCCCCAACAGCATCATTGTAATTCTCTCTTGTACTACCTGGTGCCAGAGCCATGTCACACATTTTGCACATTGTTAGGCTTTCATTTTAGTTCACTTTATACGTTTTTACTTTAATGTGTTTACCTAATACCTAGAATATCACCGATGTATATGGTTTTGTTTCATAGGCCAATTTTAACCTTTGGGAGACATTAATCTCTCCCTCCCCCTCTCCCTCCCTCCCTCCCTCCCTCCCTCCCCCTCCCTCCTCCCCCCCTTTTTCCCCCTCCCCCCTCCCTCCCCCCCTCCCCTCTCCCTCCCCTCTCCCTCCCTCCCTCCCTCCCTCCCTCTCAAACACACACACACATATTCATATACACACACACACCTCCCCCTAACCTAGCTTATCTTTTTCCAGAAAATACTACATCCGGCACCCATGTATCACATCCTCCATCCACTCCCCCCCATACTACATACTCATTCATCCTTGTGGCTTCCATTGCAGCCCCCAACAGCATCATTGTAGTTCTCTCTTGTACTACCTGGTGCCAGAGCCATGTCACACATTTTGCACATTGTTAGGCTTTCATTTTAGTTCACTTTATACGTTTTTACTTTAATGTGTTTACCTAATACCTAGAATATCACCGATGTATATGGTTTTGTTTCATAGGCCAATTTTAACCTTTGGGAGACATTAATCTCTCCCTCCCCCTCCCCCTCTCCCTCCCTCCCTCCCTCCCCCCCCCCCTCCCTCCTCCCCCCCTTTTTCCCCCTCCCCCCTCCCCTCTCCCTCCCCTCTCCCTCCCTCCCTCCCTCCCTCCCTCCCTCCCAAACACACACACACATATTCATATACACACACACACCTCCCCCTCTGTCTGACTGAGTTTTATGAGTTTTTTCCTTTTCTCCTTTTTTTTGAGGGTGGGGGGATCACATCCCAGATTTTGATACTGAATTAGCCGCTACAGATCAGGGATTTAAAATAATAAAATAAGATTTTTATAAAGAGAGGGAAGGGAAGGAGGCTGTATAACTGTGGTCCACGCACCATTCAAATCACTAATATCTCATTTGTTTAATCGCCATTCAATGCTATTATTTCATTCAATTCTTTACTATTCCCACCTCTTAAACCAGTTATGAATTTTTTGAGGACTTTAATCACCCAAGCCCTGCTCTTTGTGGCACAATGTCTCTGAATTGTCTGGCATACATTTGCATGAATCATTTCAAGGTCTGACACTCCGAATCCTCTTGTACGCTTAATGAACCTCTTCTTCAGTTTTTCAATATATGATGCAGATGTAGTGGCCATAGGATGCTCAGGATCCATTGCAATATCATCCTCGTGACTCAAGTCAATCTGACTTCTTCCACCCATATCAGGAGACTTTGGTGATCGAACACTATCCGCAACAGTTGTGAACATGGCAGATACTTGCTGATCCTTTTCAAGATCTGCATTGACCTGAACTGAAAATTCCTTAGATACATCCACATCCATAGATTTTGGAGAAAAGGTGTCTTCTGCTGCCTTTTCTGAGAGATCTATGTTAAGATCAATCGAACTTATATGGCGGGTTTGGGAAGAAGCAGCTGCTTCTGATTCACCTGCCATTTCACAAAGGGGATTCGTAATTTATAGAAAAAAATAACTAAAAAACACACACACACACGTATACACACACACACACACACACACACATCAGAAGGAAAAAATAACTAAGATTTTGTGCCTGTGGAGTGACATCAGAAATAAGCCTCCCCATTCTCTAACATATGGAAGGACAAAAGCAAAGAATGCCATGAGGTAATCTTCTTATCCCTGGTAATGGTTCTACTAAACCTTCAGCGAATATTCATACATGATGACAATCAATAATTTCATTCTCTACTCCCTTTGGTGTGGAATGGCATGCCTACTCTGGATTTATGAGGTAGAATATGTTCATATATGCGACAAAAACATACTAATGGCTTGCAAAAAGTCCATCAGCCATTGAATTTTAGCAGCAATGAGTTAGCACTTTCTTCCCTCTGATCCCTTTGATGTGCAAATATAATGTCCATTATTGCTATTGTCAAAGACTCTCTAGATGTGACAAAAACAATGCACAAAAAACATGGCCTTTGCTCTATTCATATTTCAGCAGAATGAGAGGTTTGAGGCCTCACTTAAATTTCTGTAAGAAGTATATTAGTGGATCAAAAGACACTTGGGTCTTTCCAAAATGTTACTTGCAGTGTTGGATTTGCACTGCAACAACTAAACGTGATATGCATTTTACTTGCATTTTTTCTCGAACAATTTTATCCATTATGCTATCTTAGTTTACAATGTAGAGAACCAACTTAAACGTAGAATTTGTGTTGGGCAGGTTCAGGAATCTATTCACGATGAATCAGGATTTCAATACATGCATTTCCCCCTTTTCCTTCCCCCATCCAACAGGTAGCTACATTGGCAATGAGCATGAGTCAGGAATCATTTCAAATTTTCATGCTGAATCAGGATTTTAATCCATTCACGCCTTTTCCCCTTTTTCTTTCCTCTCTCAACAGCAAGCTACACATCCACAATAAGCACCTATCTAAACAATTCTGAATATGTGGACAGAAACCCCCCTTTCATAAGCACACATTTTTCATCTAACATTACTTGTAATGGAAAGATGGCAATCAAAAACGATACATATGCCTCTTCCTTACCTTTCTCCCGCTTCTTTAGTGAGTCACATGTCCATACACATATCAAACTCTCTTTCTATAGGGAGAGTAGGCCAAGGACCAGACTCTCTTAAGATTTTTCTTTTCAAGATACCATAAAAATGATATACATGAAACCAGTCCATGTACCATGAGGTAATCTTCCCGTTTCCTAGCAATCATCAGAGGATGGACAGTCACAAAAGCTAAATTACTTGTGCGAACACAGCACTTACATAGTGGCACGATGTTCCACCAGAGTATGGCATCCCTTGCAGGTGGAATCCAGGCACTTTAACTCTCAGAGATTAAACCAAACAAGAGAATCAAACTGCAATACTCGCAAATGAAACAAACACCTATTAAAGAATTGGCAATCTGAGAGAGGCATGGAGCACATTTGTCATCATCTGAAGAGGCCTAATGCTTTCACATGAACCACTTCCAAAGATACAAATTGTGATTTTGCTTAAAAATTAAGAAGGGCAACAATATGAACAACATGAAAACCATGGATCTGACGACTGATGTACCAGTGTGCCTCCAATCCAGTGCACTCAATAATTATCTCATCACAAAACTTATGTCACAGACTTCCAAACCCTCTGGCAGTGCTTTGTTGACCCTACACTTTTCACCCTACTTGTTATTTGTGTTTTGGCACCCTATACTCTGTCCCACAGCTTAAGGAAAAGAGAGGCAGCCTGTCTTATGAATTCTGAAGAGGCTTCTGAGTCAATAAAACAATTAAGAAACAAAAACAAGATAAACAGATACAAGAAAAAGAAAAAACTCATAAATCACCTTTGGTTGAAGTACCTTCCATTCAACATGTACAAGGGAACTCATTGTAGTGCTGGGGGTAAAGCCCCAATGACACTGCTTTTCTATGCATGGACCCTTCTTTGTGGCTATCTCTGAGAACTTTCCAGACTTTTCTTTTTGTATTTTTGGCCCAAATTTGAGGTTGCCCTTGATCATTTCGACACTTTACACCTTAATTCATGTTCAAGCACCCAAGGAAACTTAATCTTTCATAAAAATCATCCCAACTCTTAAGTCTTAAAACCTAAAACTTTTGGACTTCATCTCCTCCAATTTTCTGCTCAAATCTAAAGCTTCTACAGCCAAACCCCTTCTTTCTCAGAGCTTCCACTTTCCTTGGGCCGAATTGGACATTTTTCTTTCAATGTGAAGCTCTCATGCTGCTTTTTCAATTGATATCAGAGCCTTATCTTGATTTTTTGCAACAAAGTTGCAGCAAATGCTTTTCTATCGCAGCCCATAATCAAGCTAAAGCAAGACTTTGTTTTTCAAAAAAAAAATCATTGCATTACGACAAATCTTCAATTATGGACTATTTTAGGTTGATCATTGTGCTTCAGTTTCAAGAGACAGTGCCTTAATCTCAGCAGGATTTTCCTAGATAGAAGTAAGCATTCAAGCCTACCCACTTTTGGTGACAAGTTAAAGACCAATTTTTTCTTGCTGATGCTTCTCAACCCTTGGGAACCCTTGGCGGTCTCTTTATCAAACAACCAAAATCTAATATTTCATGGTGTCAGAGGTTCTATTCTAAATAAAGAGACTAAGAGGCAAGCCAATGGAGATCAGTAAATCGGAAGAAAAGGGAAGAAAGGGCAAAGCCTCATTCAACTAGAGTGGTAAGTAGAACCTGGGACACTACAATGTATACCAATGCATTGTTATATGTATGGCATGCCCATCAAACCTATGAGGGGTCCTTTCGACTTTATTCCTTTTGTTATTGATTGCTCTAGAAAAATTTGGGTTTTTTTTGTTAAGATATAAGAATCAAACTTATGGTATGTACAAGAAATTAAGAAGCTTAAATGCTTGCATACAAACAATGGGGATGAGTTCACAAGTGCTGAAGCTTTTGTTTGAATTTCATGACATATAGTCGCTGATAGTCACATACAGCTCCCTTTCTAACAGGGTAGCTGAAACATATAATAGGATCCTATTCATAAAGAGGTTTGGTCTGGTAAACCAGCTTCGTATGACTACCTACACAATCTTTGATTTTGATACATTCGTGCATATTATAGCCAACTTGAGGAATAAACTAGATGCTACGCCCCTCAAGGGCATCTTTTTCATGGGATATGGTGATGAAAATGAGATGGGCTATCATATTTGACTACCTTAATTCAAGAAGGTACTCCACAATGAGATGTGTTTAATGGCAGAAAGTTGCTTAAAAATGATGTTACTTCAAACGATGACCAAAAAAATTTCAGCACGTACAGCCACCCATTCCTGTTCCAATAAGCCTCAGTTTGCATCACAAATAACTACAAGCCAAAAACAACTGAGTCAAAGATGATGAGCAAGAGATTCATGTTCTTGATAGCAATGAACAGCCACATACTCATGCTGAAAATAGGGCTGTAAATCATGGACAACAGCCCCAAAATGATGGCTTAGCTATGCCCATTGATGTAGATTCGATGCAAGATAATGTAGAGCATTGGGGGAGAAGATCCACGAGTGAAGAGGCTTGTACAACTTGAACCCTCTTGCATTACATAATGTTAACAATTGGGAGACAACCTCTTACATAGCAAGGCAAAGTTATGTGAGCACAAGAAGTAAGCGATTGCAATAAAAGAGGAAACCAAAGCTTCGCATGCAAATGATACATTGGATTTGGTTGAGTCGCCCAAAGGAAGGAAAACTATCCCTAACAAGTGGGTTACAATTCCAAGACAATTGATGGTACAAGGCAATGTCGGTTGCTAAGGGCATTGATTTTCAAGTGTTTTCTCCTATTGCAAAAATGACCACTCGTGTAAAGAGGTTTTTCTGTAGTTGTGAAAATGCCCACTCCTCGTGTACTTACTGCTCCCACTACTGAGTTGAACTTAGAGCTGTACCAAATGTATGTACTATGTAAAAACACCCTTGTTACACGGAGATCTTGATGAGTTGTACATGAAACAAGCCAAAGGCTTTTTTATTATTGATAAGGAAAAATTGTTATGCACACTAAAAAGAAACTTATATGGGTTGAGACAAGCTCCTATATAATGGTACAAAAAGTTTGATGAATTTATGCTCAAACATGGATGCAAACGCAACCAATCAGACCAGTGTCTGTACACCAAGAAGAATACAGATGGAAGCCCTATATGCTGTTAGAAACTACCTAAAAATCTTCTCGATCATGACTCATCTCACACCTTTTCTTTCACCATTCATCATACCTCACACCGTCTACCTTGTAGAATGCTCATACACTTCTCCATTCCTTGTTGAGTGCACAATGCATCATTATATGGTGCCCACATGTGGATGTTTGGGTATTGACCTCAACCTCCCACCAAAAGGCTCATTAAGCATGTCATCTAAGATGGAACATTGTTGTCACCTATGAGACCATACTTGCCAAGGTTGCTAGAATAATTCCTTACAAAAACAACGTTTTACAACATGCATGGCTCGTCAACGTCGCATGGAAATTGCTTCCATAAAGCTAGTAGAATTAGACTCATTCAATCACAGCCTACTTTTATTTCCTTGCAATGTAGAACTTGCCTATTGTCTTAGCTTTGACTTTGCAACAACATGGGAAAGGTATATATACCTTCATAAGTTCAGAGTTATCCAAACTTACGAACTCAAGATAGGGAACACAAACACATACACATTAGAAAAAACAACAAACAAAAGCAAGAGACTTAAGATCAATATAAGACATGAAAAATACAAACAACATGGAAAAGGTATACTTTATTCTACTTTTGTGTCTTGTGCACATAAAGGAACAAGAGAAAAACTGATGATTGAAATATTGTGTTACATATTTGAATACAACCCTTTCAATGCAACATGCAAATAGACCTTTCAATGTGATATGCAAAGAAAGCTTGAAGAAGAATACTCATGTCTATTGTATATGCCTTCAAGTTCAAATTTATACAAACTTACGAATTGGACATAATGAACACAAACACAAAAACATAAGAAAAAACAACACCCAAAACAAGAGATTGCTCAGAAATTAACATCAATATAAATCATGAAAATAGATGCAAGTTAGAAAATAAATCAAAACTGAAAAGAATACATCAATAAATAAACATTATGTTATCATTTATGGAATTATTGGATTTATCATATGTTATTTCTTCTATTTGTCGCATAATAGTGACTTATTACATGTGCAACCATATGACAATAGTGGCATATGCTTGGTAGATAGAAAAATTTAATGTGTTTTGCTTTTCTCATGAGCAGATTAAGGATCATGAGGATGTCAACATCTTATAATCACTTCCGATTACATATATTTTGTAAAAAGAACCTTCGTATTCATCATTCACAAATATATTATTATTTTTGTAATAAAGACACATGTACCTTATTCTATACATAGACATACAAAACCCCTCTTATAGATATACGAAACCCCTCTTATAGAGATAAAAGAACCCCCTCTTATGGCACTTTTGTAAAAATACCGAACAATTTTTCGTTTTTCTGCTTTATTTGTAAAGAAAATCTATTTTCGGACTAATAGAATTTTCCTATAAAATATACATGCTTTCAGATAGATGCAATGAAGCATATGGGGAGAGATTGTACCTAACACTATGTCAGGTTCTTGTCTCTTTCTTTCTTTTCTATGAGTTCACTTTATCGTACAATTCAGTGTTTTCTACATGGACTCACGTGAACACACTCAATGCGTCATCTCATGTTTTCTACATGGAGGCACGTGAACACACTCTCTTTCTCCCCCAATGCATTCTCTTTTTGTGTGTCTACACAGTGCAAGTGTCACAGTCTTGCAACAATGGTATCATAGCTTGGGCATGTCTATCAAACGCCTTGCACTCTTGTACTGTGTACCTTCTCTACATCTTTGTTTTGTACCTACGAACCGTCTGCAACCTATTCGCAAGAAAAAAGATAGATTGGCGATCGAGTCGTGGAGAGCTATGCAATAATATGCAAAGAGACCCTTTCGATGCGATATGAGAAGAAAGCTTGCAAAAGAACACTCATGACTATTGTATATACCTTCAATCATAGTACAACAAGAGATTTGAATACGAGATTTAAATCGTTTAAATCATAGAATTTTATAAAATCTAAAATAAAAATCAAGGTTTTCATTCACTTTTAGAGATTTTTATTTTCTAAAACATAAAGCTATGTAACAATGCATATTTAACACCTTTTGGATATACCTAACATAAATAACATATAAAATCACCTCATAGTCTATTTCGTACCATGTATACACTGTACATGGTACTATGAAAACTATTCCTCTTCCTGAGTCTTAAGTTCTAACATGATACATCAATGAAAGATTCTAAAACTTAAACCCACATTTAAACCATACTACTATTAATTTTCAAATCTCAACTTTCAAATGCATTTTAAATAAAGAATTCAAGAGTCAAGATAAAAATGTAAACAATGAACATACATGATACATGAAAGTGCACCGTGGAACTATGGACATAATCAACTACCAATCAGACTAGATTTTTATCTCAGACCGACTTCTTTTTTTGGAAAAGGAATTGAATAAAAATCGCAATAAATCTTTTAGAATAATTTAAAAATGATTTTTGTATAAAAATTGACCATTTTAATCAACTATGCCTTCAAGTTCAAATTTATACAAACTTATGAATTGGAAATTATGAACACAAACACAAAAACATAAGAAAAAACAACACCTAAAACAAGAGATTGCTGAAAAAACAACATCAATATAGATCATGAAAATAGATGCAAGTTAGAAAGTAAATCAAAATGGAAAAGAATACATCAATAAATAAACATTATGTTATCATTTATGGAATTATTGGATTTATCATATGTTATTTCTTCTATTTGTCACATGATCGTGACTTATTACATGTGCAACCATATGACAATAGCTGCATTATGCTTGCTTTTCTAATGAGATGATTAAGGATCATGAGGATGAACATCTTATAATCACTTTGAATTATAAACATTTTCTAAAAAGAACCCTCGTATTTGAAGGGTTCATCATTCACAAATATATTATCATTTTTGTTATATAGACACATGTACCTTATTCTAAACATAGATAAATGAAACCCCTCTTATAGATATATGAAGCCCCTCTTATGGCGCTTTTTGTAAAAATAGCGAACACTTTTTTGTTTTTCTGCTTTGTTTGTAAAGAAAATTTATTTTAATAGAATTTTCCTATAAAATAGACATGCTTTGAGATAGATGCAATGAAGCATATGGGGAGAGCGTGTACCCAATACTATGTGAGGTCCTTGTCTCTTTCTTTCTACTCTATCATTTTACTTTCTCGTAAAATTCGGTGTTTTCTACATGGACGCGCATGTTTTCTCTTTCTCACCCAATGCATTCTCTCTTTTTGTGTATTCTACACACTGCAAGTGCCGCGGTCTTGCAACAATGGTATCATAGCTTGGGAATGTCTATCGAACACCTTGCACTCTTGTACGGTGTCCCTTCTCTACATCTTTGTTTTGTACTTAGGTATCGTTTGCAACCTATTTGCAAGAAAAAAGATAGATTGGTGATCAGATCATGGAGAGCTATGCGATAATGTGCTTGGTTGCTCCAAACACCAAGGGAGCTTGGGCTTTTATCCCCACTCCCAATACTTCGCAGCTTACGACTCATGTGATGACTAAGGCATCGACCAAGGCACAGAACTTGGCATTACCTTGATCATCCCTGGACTTCCTTGGCAACCTTGGTTTCTTCGGCTCCTTGGCTCGCAGACTCCACTGAGGCCATTGTATACCATAATGCTTCAAGGCAAACCCCAAATTCACTATAAGCTCATGGCCTCTTCACTCAATAGTAGCAACAAGGAATATCAATTTCACCAAGGGTGGGATTTGTATCCACCATCTACCATTTAACCCACAAAGTGACGTATTTTATCCACTACATTATGTATGTGATGTCTCATTATACCTAAAATATACCGTTTTTTTAACCAAAAAACACTATCTTTTTACATTTAAAAAGATTACCCTATTAGTTTTCGTAAGCATATATTTTCCTTCTACATTCAACAAGCAATTTCGCATCTGCTAAGCATGGATCCACATATTTGTATGGAGAACTTTAGAGACTCACCTCTATCTAATATACCCCTCGAGCAATAGCTTGAGTTATTGCAACACAAACTCCAAAATGACCAACAAGAAATCAAAGGAAGAGTTTTTTACAACTTCAATACATACAAGTACAAGATGAAAGACTTATTCGAGTGGTGAAGGGACTTATTAAACCCCAAACGTACGACACAAAATCCAAGATGGCACCAAAAACTTCCAATTTTAAAATTCGATTGGTATAAGAATGGTCAATATGCTCTTTCTTAGCTTTCACAATTCAGCACTTCTATTGAGACAAATTTTATTCATAGCCCAAAAAAGTTAAGTTTGCAACTAGCTACTTTGTGGATAAGGCACAACTTTCATGGAATGCCTTGCGACATAGCATAGATTGACTTACAACATGGGAAGCATTTAAAGAGAAGGTAAAAGAAGCTTTTCTATCCCCTTAATTTCAATTGCACACTAGAAGAGCTTGGACCATATCTACATGGAAAGAAGGTGATAATGTTTCATCTTATATGGAACACTTTTGGCAACATCTCCTTGTTTATATGCTTGAATAAATTGTCTAAAGATAGATTACAAAGAAAATGTGAAGATGTCTAGAAATTCTAATTCAAGCAAAACTTAACACCCTACGTCCTACCAGTCTACATGAACCAATTTCTTTCGCCCATGATGCTCATAAAGAATTGAACTCCATTGTAAAGTCCATCTATCAATGATACCCTACCAACAAGAATAACTTCCTTCAAAACAACCCTTCCAAAATACCCCTTCTACTTTCTCACGATGTACACCTGGGAGTACCTATTCAACAAACTCTCATTACCTCCTCTTCTCGAAATACCAATAAATCAAACCCAACGACCTCTATTATGAATACACAATACAAGAAACCATGAATAACATGTTGAAATGGTGGTAAGCAAAGTCACAATAAAGCTAAGTGTCATGTGTGCATCAATGCCAATAGACCTCAAATAGCATAAGTCCAAAATAAAGATACAATTAACGATGATGCTCATCCTACTTGAACCAAAAGCTTAAAAAGGATCTCAACACTGTGGGTAGTGAAATTCCTATTCATTCTTTGTTTTTTATGAATGAAACTACTAAAGATAGAAATCGTGATTGTTTCTATTTCGCATGATGATTAAAGCTCACATGATTTTATTTCTCAATCACTAGTTAATGAGTTGCAATCAAAACCTTTTTCATCTCAAGTAGAAGCTGCATTTCAAGCAAACAGATACAATGTAATGTGTGAAGTTCAAAATATTCAAATTTGCTTATGTGTGTGTGTGTGTGTATATATATATGTGTGTGTGTGTGTGTATGTGTGTGTGTAAAAGCTGCATTTCAAGAAAACAAATACAACGTTACGTGTGAAGTTAAGAATATTCAAATTTGTATACGTTCTTAAAAATATGATAGAAATTTTCTAAATTCTCCTTTACAATCAGTTGATGTCATATTAAGAATGCTTTTTCATCATAATTATAATCCACGCATTGGTTATAACCATAGTTATTTTGGAACACGTATGGAAAAAAATACCGCATGTATGAAAACGTATGCCTATGATTGAAGTCTGGAATTTTTCATACCTGTGATTTTTCCCTTCTCTTTGATTGAAGAATGGAGTTTTTTGTACCTGTGATTTCTCCCTTCTCTCATAAATTCCAATGGAGGACAAATCCACACCAATTTCATATTGTTTTTATGCAAATTCACTCTCATATATTCTCTTCCATCATACCAATACATAGATACTAGACCCTAAGCTATATTAGCCAACAAAATTCTAATATTTAAAATTATATTATTGTATATATGATATTCCAATCCTCAATACTTTTTGTGCTAGACGTATGACATACACACATATATACATACACGCACACATATACATATACATATACATACATACATACATACATACATATATATATATATACATACATAAATATACACACACACACACATACACACACACATATATATATATATATATATATATATATATATATATATATATATATATATATATATATATATATATATATATCAAAGTCACAAGGGGATGCATCCCAAAGTCCTAGGGACTCCGATACGCAGTCCCCGAGTGGTTTGGACAAGGGACGCCAAAGGGGGATGGTGGACATCCCCATATGCAGGTCTGAAACAAGCACACATCTCAAGCATGCGTCCGGGGACGGCCAGATGTGACGAGATAGGAACAAGGACGGGCGGGGACGGATCAGAGAAGATGGGTGATTTTTTTTTAATTCAAAATTTGAATTTGGGCTCCGATAATTAGAGGCTTTTTTAGCACCTTTTTTGGAGGGCATCTAGAAGCTTCCTAACGGCTTTTACAAGCATAAATAGATTTCATTTCAGCTCATGAACCTCACAAGCTCGCTTCCTTGCATGCAGCCTATGTGCATGTGCCATGAATGCTTGAGCATATTCAAGGGCTTTAGCCTTTTCTCTAGAGTCTAGGCTCTATCCTCTCAACCCTCTCTTCATCCTTCTCATCTTTACCCTTCTCCTCATGGTATTCTCTCCCTCTATGGCTTCTTCATCGCGAACAAATGGATCAAACACCAGGAGGAGGCATGCTACAAACAAATGGACATGGTGGGAAGAGGTGGAGTCTCTCGTATCCGCCGGAGGAGGAGGTGACCATGGACTTGCAAGCTATGTAGCCACAAACAAACATGGAGCAAACAAGGTGCATGCATACTTACTCCATGAACGTGGACATGAAGTAAGATTTTGTTCCGCAATCACTTCAGAGAAGAAGGAGAGATGTACTTCATCTCCTCACATGATGAATCTGAGACAAGGAAATCAGCTGATATACTTGCAGCAAAGGAAATCAGCTGATATACTTGCAGCAAAGTCAGCAAGTGCCATAGAGATTGTGGGGCCATCAAATGTTGTTTGCATTGTAGCAAATGGAGAGCCTTCAAATAGAGCTACAGGTGCAATTATTGAAAATTTGTACCCTCACATTATTGTTTGCTTTTGCATGGCTCATTGTTTAAATAATATTCTCAAAGATATTGGGAATTTGGATTGGATTTTGTCTAGAATTAATGAGGCAAACCCATTGGTTAGTTTCATCAACAACCACACACGTGTGAAGAATGAGTTTAGCAAGAGGTCTACTCTTGCTTTGTTGAAGTATTGAGACACAAGATTTGCATACAACTTCACCATGTTACACTGCTTAGTGAAATGCAATGGTGTCTTCACAGGGCTCTTATTGAGCGATGACTTCGCAAGGATGCCAGATGCTTCTACTTCAACAAGAAAGCACTTTATAAGATTAGCTCACGATGCAACATGGTGGGAGAACATTTCTCACATCGTGGATATTGTGCATCCACTTATGCACTGGCTGAAAATTGTGGATTTCATGAAGTCGTGCATAGGTAAAGTTTATGAAGCTACGGGTCCCACTAAAAACATTGGTGAAGGATAACGGCAGGTATGAAGAAATTTCAGCAATTTGTGTTAGCAGGTGGAATGCATACTACTCCCCACTTCATGCAGAAGCATATATGTTGGATCCAAAATTTCAAGATTAAAAAAAATATGCAGATCCAGAGGTGGCTAATGGAGGATCATATTAGAGAGGCTTATCCAAGATAGTGCAACTAGAAGACTTATCAGAGGCCAACTATCCAAATATAGGACTCGAAAAGATGCTTCATATGCATGTGCATATGCCAAGAGGATAGATTACGTGTTGGTACTGCGCTATGGTGGGAAGATTTTGGTTTTGATGGTCCAAATCTTCAACAATTGGCCATTCGAATACTTAGTCACGCTTGCACTACGAGTTGCCTTGAGCAACTATGGAGTGTGTATGGACATGTATCCTCAAAAAAGAGGAACAGACTTGGTGTGCAGCGTGCTAATGATCTTGTGATTATCAGTGCCAATTTGAGGATGCTTCGGAGGACTCAATGCATGGACGGAGATCCTTTCACAGAATGGGAGGTAGAGCACGAGTCAGACCAAGTGGCAAATGAACATGAGGAAGTAGGAGCCACTCATTGCGTTGCAGAAAATGAGACTTCCCACCTCGATTCTCCATAGTCATTATACTCATGTTGTAGTCCCTACATTCGTCATCTATGTTCCAAGCTAGTCATATGTGGTTACTAGTTACTAGTCTTTTTGACATGATCGATCATCGATGGTATGATGTAACATCTTTTTGTTGTCATGATGTAACATCCTTTTAATATGATGATGATGATGATGTATCCAGATTCCACCTGTTTTGACATGATAAAATCAAAAATATATATGACTTCTCATTTGTCACTTTTGCACTACTTCTAAAATCTGAATGTTCAACTCAACCATCAATGTGCTTCGTACATGACACATGTCTATTGTTTGTACTGTTTTCTTGTTATTAGTGATTTAATATGTTAGCAAATTCATTCTACATGATTTTCATATGATTAGGTTGAAAAAATCGGCATTATTTTAGTGCCGTCCCGAGGACGCGAGGCACCGTTCCCATCTCCGGGACACTATTGTTCTCGGGACCCGTCCCATCCCCTGGTGTCTTTGATCTATATATATATATATATATATATATATATATATATATATATATATATATATATATATATATATATATATATATATATATATATATATATATATACATATATATATACATATATATATATATATATATATATATATATACATATATATATACATATATATATATATATATATATATATATATATATACATATCTATATACATATCTATATACATATATATATATATATATATATATATATATATATATATATATATATATATATATATATATATATATATATATATATATATATATATATGTATGTGTGTGTACCTTCATAAGTTCAGAGTTATCCAAACTTACGAACCGAAGATAGAAAACACAAACACATACACATTAGAAAAAACAACTAACAAAAGCAAGAGACTACATAAAAAAATAAGACCAATATAAGATATGAAAAATATAATCAAGAAGGAAAACCAATACAAAAAGATCCACACTAAAAATAATAATCAATATTTAAGTTTTTTTTAATATATATATATATATATATATATATATATATATATATATATATATATATATATATATATATATATATATATATATATATATAGAGAGAGAGAGAGAGAGAGATAGATAGATAGATAGATAGATATAAATCAAGATTGTTAGCAACGTTTTCGCAACGTCCAAGGCAACGTGTTGCTAACGCGTTAGCAACATCGGAACGTTTAGGCCTGGACGTTGCGAAAACGTTGTGAACCATTTCTTCTTTTTTTTTTTGCAAATATAGTAACCTAGATGTATATTATAGTATTTACATATATAATATGTATTATGTAGTATGTATTATGTTAATTTATGTAATATGTATTGAATATTTATGATTCATTCCAAATTCCCAAATCCCTGTTCAATCATCAATGCAGTGATGGCAGAATCCAGATGCACATTGCACATGTATGATGTCAGAATTTACAAATAATCATTATCATGACTCAATGACTCATTCTAAAATTCAAATTCACAATGCACATTCAAGGAACTTACTAGTAACTACTAACTACTTAGTACTTACTACTTACTACTTAGCAATGTTCATGTTGGAACTTGGCACACGCAATTGCATTATTTTCAAGAATCAAACTTCAAAGCATCTCATATGACATCAGAGTCCAGGCAAATACATTAATATATATATATACAACTTACAAGTTACAAGTAACATTGAAAAACAAACTTCAAAGAATTATAATTTATGACATTAGACTAAAACATGTCAAAAAATCAACCTCATCTCAAAATTATGACACTGGTGACTGTCATAACTCATATGTGATATCAAAATCCAATGTCCATAATACATATACATCAATGATCATACCAACCATGATACCACTAAGTAGTCAAACAATAAAGTGTCAATAATACAATGATCAATCAATATCAAGTAAATCATAAGTCATAATATCATAATACATATGACATGGCACATGATCGGTCATCAATCCTCAAAATCCTCTGAGTCACTAATAACTATCACCACCATCATCATCATCACTATCATCATCATCACTATTATCATCATCATCATCATCATGTGGTGCTCAACTAGTAGATGCCTCCATCCTACTAGTAGATGGACTTGGTACACTATGTGCTCTATGACTAGAATGAGTCCGAGATGCCCTCGTATCATGCTGTGGAAACTGTCAACTCCTGATAGAGCATGTCATATACATCAAGGTCCTCTGCCGGAATGCTAGGTATATCATGGATCCTCTCTATATCAAGCTCATCGACGTTCACCTACCGCACCTCTGCTGAGTGGCCGCCACGCTCCAATAAACGCAAGCTGCAGTGGCAATAGACAAGCCGCTCCAACTGCAATGTAGATAATCTATTCCTCTTCTTTGTATGGAAGAGGGCCCATGTACTCCAATTCCTTTCACATGGACTGGCACTATGCGGATGGCTAACTTTCTCTGCAAGATAAAAAAGAAAGAGTTCATCAAAAATTAAAGACTCGAGAGGGGAATGAATCATGAGACTAAGTTATAACTTATTAGTTAAAGACTCAAGCGAAAAGTGGAATGACTTACTAGCTCAGGTGTACCAACACCGTATCTCTCCCACCATGTCACAGGCATCAACTGCATGCTTCTCAAGCATGCCGTGTCTCTACCAAAAAGTCCTTCATTATTCTGAACTGGGTGAGCTGAAGCTCCAACTTCCCACGTAGCTCCACATCAGAAGGTCCATACAATCGATCTACATAGTCATTCCAAGCATTCACAAGCTCCATATCCAATGACTGTGATGCAGATCTCCATAAAGGATGTAGTAGATTGGCCATCCCATGTATAGGGCGATGGAATCAATCCCACCTCTTCCTCCATATTCCTTTTATTTCCTCTATCCTATGGATAAAAAAACAAATCAAGTTAGAAAACAATAAGATTTAAGAATGTTGAAGAGTCAAGACTTTAACATGAATGCTCATACAAAAAATAAAATATGGTTACCCAAGTTTCAACTTACCTCTCCAATGTCAAATAAGGACATCTCTGTATAGACTCTCCGACACGATCCATGAACTCATAAACAAGTCCAAGTGTGCAGCTCTCTCTATCTTCTATGCGTATGAGTGAATATAAGGGCTGTAAGGCCCGCACTAATCCCTCCACATCCCTCCAAAAACTGTCATCCAAACATGTGCTTCGTACAAGCTCTGCCTTTGGACTAGTATGTCCATCCCAAGCTAACCAATCAGGTGATACAACTGTCTGCACCAGTGCTTGCCTCACTCTTAATAATCTTTCCATGACTATGCACATGTATGCAAATCTGGTCTTCGCGGGCTTCACCAAATCAATATCACTGTAAGACCGAAGTAAAGCAAGCAATTTTGGTCTCTTTGTGAACAAAGAGACCACTTTTATGCAAGTGGTAAAAATTGTGTAAATCCATGGTATCTTCCCCACATCCTCTATCAGCAAATCAATGGAATGGGCAGCACACGTTGTCCACACAATAGAGGGGAATTCTTCTTCTAGAAGCTTGCCCATAGCCACACAATTACTTCCATTATCTGTGACCACCTAGACTAACTTTTCTACACCAATGTTCATGATAGCTTGACGGATATGGTCATAAACGAACCGACCTGTTTACATATAAAACAATGAATCATTAATCAATTGATAAATTATAATTTACCTTGACATGTGTCATGCACATGCACAATGCAAGTGCATAACACATGTGCATGTGCATGTGCATGTGCATTGTGCATGTACATACATACATGCCAATGCACATTGCACATGCACATGCACATGCGAGATGCCACATGCATGATTGATCATTGCACAATCAAATATAAACTGAAAATTCAGAAATCAGTTCACTCACATGTGACTGTAGTACCAGCCGCTGATGCATCTATGGCTCAAAGGAACATGGTCCCTTTGCAACAATGCACCAAAATGTTGTACACATTCCTCTTTCGTATGTCCGTCCATCCGTCACACATGATTGTGCATCCATACTTTGCCCATGTCTCTTTCATGGGCTCAAGCTCTCTCTCTAATGCTTCCTTTGTTTTTTTTGAGCTCCGTTGTCCTCAACTCTTCATAGGTAGGCCCTTCCCAACGAAACCCTAATAGTGATACCTTCTCAATGGCATTTCTCCATGCCGGTGTCTGTGCAACATTAAAAGACAAACCACATTGTATAAAAGCTTTCATGATGGCTTGTGTGGCTTCTTGTTTACGTTGTTGTTGCAAGCTAGCACGTATAGATGCTCCTCCAAGAGAGCCAAGTGGATGCTCTTGTGGATCATGCTCTACTCTTGTACTCTTTCTTGGTGGGTCATGCTCTATGTCAATGTCTATGGAAGCCCCATGAGCTTGAGATGCTTGAGTTTGAGGATCACAAGAACCATGTGAACCGCTTGCAAATGATCTAGCTTGTGATTGGGCTCCACTATTCCTTCTACCTTGGGCTTTTTGAGCTACCCATGCCATTAGCTCTCCCTTTATAGCTTCGGGCATTGGTTCTTTGCAAGGTGCAACTCCTACACCACTAACTCTTCCAAGGTGTGCCTTGATCCTATCGACTCCACCGGCTCCACTATAGCCACAAAGCTTGCAAGTCCATCTCTCACTACCCTCGGAGCCCATCTTTCCTTGGCTTGTCACATATTCCCAACATGCTTGTTATGCTTTAGGCATGTTGATGGAAGAGGTTAAAAGCTTGGAGAGGACTCAAGATAGGAAGCAATAGATAGGGGGGTCACGGGTGTGTGAGGGTGTGTGTGTAATAAACGTACCTTCTTTGAATCTTGCCTTGGATTGCTCTTCCACAGTGCCAAACTCGCTCTCGGGTCAACAGAGCAAAATGCCTCAATGAGGCCGTTTTGCCGTTTGAGGCAAATTTTTTTGTGTTTGTTCGCAACGTGTTGCGAACGTCGCAACGTTGCGTTGCGATGCAACACTGATATAAATATATAAATTACAAATAATTAATTAATTAAGTTAAAAATAATAATAATAATAAATAAATAAATAAAATTAAAATTAAAATTAATTAAAATATATATATATAATAAAATTATAAAATAAAATAAGTAAAAATAATAATAATAATAATAACATACATATATATGTATATAAATAAATAAATTGCAAATTAAACAAAAACAAAAACAAAACAAAAAGTGAATCGTCAACTTCTATGTCTGTACAAAACAAGAAGTATCAGAATTAAACTTTATCATGAATAGCTTGGACAAATAGCTATGACATCCCTACTTACGTCATCAATGCCCTAGAGTAGGTGCAGACTTTAATAAAGAGTCTTTTAAATAAAGATCTCTAACAAAGTCAATGAACTGAGTTTCTATCACTTCCAAAAGTGAAGGGCAAACTCAGCCATGATAAAATCTTGCACAAAGAACAAACAAATAATAAGAAGAAAGAAATTAAAATTAATGAATATATATATATATATATATATATATATATATATATATATATTATATATATATATATATATATATATATATATATATATATATATATATATATATATATATATATATATATATGTGTATGTATATATATATATATATATAATATTAAAAAAAAATTAAAAGAATAAAGAAATAGCTGAAGTTAAAAATAATAATAATAATAATAATAATAATAATAATAAAAAGAACAGAAAACTAAAATAAAACTATAAATAAAGAGTGAAAGAACCCCCAAAAAATACCTTATCATTAATAAATATAAAGTTCCCCTTTTCTATTGAATTTACTAATGATTAATTTGGACACATGAAAAGAAGAACCATAAATGAACTTTGTTGCGAAGTAAGAAAGTCCTTACCTTCTTTGAAACTTTCTTGAATGAATACCCTTTTTGAACAAGCAAAGAGATTAGTTGACAACATTGAATTACAAATGAAGGCACTCTTGAGCATAGAGGAGAAAATCTAAACAATTGAGAGCAAACAACGCCATACTTTGCTAAATGAGAAATATTTGAATCAATATGAGGCATTCGTATCATGTTAATGCTAGCAAATTCCGGTTCTAATCTTTTATCATATATGTCTACTTCCAAACCAAAAGAATATTGAAATATTTTTAGATCTAGGAAAGCACAAGAATCACCATGTGAAGTACAATTCAGCTCACAAAAAATTTTGGGATAAATACCACCACCAAAAGCATCATTGTTTAAATACATAAAATCACTAAAAATCAAGAACAAACAGATCATCTACAAAGCGTCTAATATTAGAAAGTTTGTGTAAAAATGATAGGACAAGTATTAGCTAGAACAAGTCTTTCCATGAATTCAAATTCATAAGTAAAAAGATAAAAATTAGCAAGAAAGACAGCACAATTTATACCCATAGGAATTCCAATACATTGTTTGAATAAAGTATCACCGACTGAAATATACAAGTTTTCTAAAAGAGAATCTAAC
>CM035439.1:130603013-130650513 GCA_020310875.1 Ceratopteris richardii | reverse complement strand
GGGCCCAGAGAGATCAGGGCTTTATTGGAGACGGAGGACCAGCGCCCTCTAGGTCGTTTCCTATAGTAGAGCTCCAACGCCGTCGTGCATCACTTCTCGAGCAGCAGATGGAGATACACTTGGGACCCCCCCCCCCCAAGGCCTATATTACAGATTTTTTCAGACCCACAACCACCCGAGGACCCAGATTGACGCGGGGTGTCACATTACAGAGATCAGAGGAGCTTAGACGACAGTGTCAACGACCGAGACCGCCACTCCGGAGAGCCCTACCCCACCAGAGAGAGATTCAGGCGATTCACGCACGCCACGACATGGAGATACGGAGACGTCAACAACGCACCCCCGTCGACCTCGATGTGCAGAGCATTTTACAGATCGCCACGATGCCTTACCCACCAATGCATTGTATCCTACACCCACTCCAAACATTTAGAGGGTTATGACACCACCGAGCCTCCCCTCCCTATGCATATCATATTGTATCTCACCCATTGAGCATATAGAGTGCATGCTCATAGCACCCCACACCCTTGACGCAAGCTATTATTATCCACCCCTTTTATACTCTGTTTTGTACTCACTTTATTTTCCTTTTGATATCACAGTGGATTGGATCATACTGATGTATATGTTTTGTCTCATAGGCCGATTTTGACCTCTAATAGACGTTAAAAAGTCTCTCTCTCTCTCTCTCTCTCTCTCTCTCTCTCTCTCTCTCTCTCTCTCTCTCTCTCTCTCTCTCTCTCTCTCTCTCTCTCTCTCTCTCTCTCTCTCTCTCTCTCTCTCTCTCTCTCTCTCTCTCTCTCTCTCTCTCTCTCTCTCTCTCTCTCTCTCTCTCTCTCTCTCTCTCTCTCTCTCTCTCTCGACAGTGGAGTGGCATGGCGACATTTGAGAGAGAGGAGACAGGAGACACCTATCCGAGACCCGAGCACTTGGCATAGCTATGCACGGAGTCTATACGAGATCCCAGACCAGCCCCCCATTCCCAGACCGCAGAGCTCACGTCCTACTACCTCTGACTTCTTCACACCCACTATGGTGGGACGCGCTATTGCCCGGCTACAGCATGGCAGGGCCCATGACCATTTCGGTTTACAGGCAGAGCATCTCATCTATGGAGGCACGACTCTCGCACCGCTCATTGCCCACCTCTTCAACCGTGCATTGGTTGAAGGGTTCCCGGACTCATGGACTGAGCACACCATAGTGCCCATTCATAAGTCAGGTGATACCATGGATCCAGCTACATACCGGACGATCATGATTGGCCCTATATTGGTCAAGTTATATGGGGAAGTACTAGAGACAGAGTTGAGTACTCTCGCTGAGAGGAAGGGTATCAGGGCTCCAGGACAGGCAGGTTTCAGACGAGATTATTCTACGATTGACCACATCTTCACTTTGAGATGCCTGATCGACCAGGCAAGGGTGAGGAAGAGGAGATTATATTGCTGCTTTGTGGACTTCCGCAAAGCATTTGACACTGTTCCCAGGGACCGACTCTTCGGACGACTACTTGATATCGGAGCTTCGGAGGAGATGATATGGGGGATCTACGCATTATACGAGAGAGTATCTGGTAGAGTCAGATGTCCAGGGGGCTTATCTGATCCACTTGCTAGCACTATCGGGGTGAAGCAAGGATGCCCTCTTTCACCCACCCTCTTTGGTCTCTACATTGATGAGATAGTGGACTACATACAGCTGCAGGGGGGAGATGGCATTGAGGTACAGGGATCCACTGTCCATATTCTTTTATACGCTGATGATATTGTATTGGTTTCAGAGTCTACAGAAGGTCTACAGCATCATCTACATGGCCTAGATGACTTTTGCAGAAACAGAGGGTTATCTGTGAACCTTGGTAAAACCAAGGTCATGATCTTTCATACATCAGCACAGGTACGCAGACATAGTTTGTTCACAGCAGCGGGTGGACCGATCGAGGTGGTCGGATCATATGTTTACTTGGGAGTGACATTTACAGCAGCATCAGGGGTCTTCTCTATGTCTCAGGCAGCCCGTGATCGCATCACACGTGGGTACGCAGCACTAGCTTTGATGGAGAGACAGTGCCACCAGGCATATTTTCAGGAGCCCCGCACAAAGGGGTGACTCTTTGACACTTTGGTTATGCCAGCGCTCATGTATGGGGCAGCCATATGGGGGCCGGGATTAGCTACATCAGTATGGACAGCATTAGAGAGGCCACAGATCCTCATGATTGCGAGACTTATCCGCAGCAAGCCTTCAGTACCACATGATATCATTAGAGCAGAGCTCGCTGCACCACCGATGCTAGTTGAGGCACTATTCCAGACAGTATGCCTATTACACAGACTTCGGAGCATGGATACAGAGCGCATTGCTTATCGTGCTTTCCAGGCATCACGTGATATGGCATTAGCTTGGGACACCTCCTCATGGTATGCCCAGACACGAGACTGGCTGGCCCACCATGGCCTTGACATAGACAGGCTACCACCACTACAGTACGACTCACATGCACCCACCTACTCGCTCTCTCATCAAGAGAGGAATAGGGTCATTCGTCAGGAGATATGGCATACATACATACAGAGGACATGGGTGAGCCCTAGGGATACATTGCCACCGAAAATGCTCTATTACCGCGAGCATTTTCTACATATATCGGACGCAGGCTTCATCGAGATCCCGAGATACATGCAGACATACCTTCCCCACCACCTCCGAGTCGTCATTGGGCAGCTCCGGGTTTCATCACATCAGCTCGAGATTGAGAGGGGTCGGTCCAGGGGAGTCCCCCGTGAGGAGAGGTGGTGCCCAGTATGCCAAACAGAGGTAGAGAGTGAGGAGCATTTTGTTATCAGATGTCCAGCATACTTAGACCTACGAGCACAGTTCCAGATCGAGGAGTCATTCCAGCTGTGCATGACTATGGGAGACCAGAGACGCTTGGGACGCTTTCTCACAGCAACATACGAGAGGCGAGAGCGGTCACTACAGCCCATACATCAGCCACGGATGAGTACCCAGCAGACCATTACGCAGTTCTTTCAGCGAGTTGAGATACATCAGAGAGGTCCATCTATAGGGCTCACGCTACACCAGGAAATAGCACAGAGAGCACGGCGCCGACCACGCATGGGCGGATATCGTCGACCACGACTATATGAGGAGGATATCTCACGCATCAGGATTGCCTACGACCACATGATGGAGCATAGGCGTACCACCACCCCCTGGGTTGTCTTCCTTCTGGAGGCACTCAGACCACCACCGATGTACCACATACTACACCCACCTCCATCCATCACCAGTAGCTAGGGCGTTTTACTCACATTTTGGATCCCCCCATGTAGTAGGTGGCCACTATCTACAGAGTCAGAGCCACATCTCCCCAGCCTTTTCCAGCCCTATATAGCTTTGCGTAGCGATATACTTTTTATTTCATTTTATCTTCTACACAGGGTTACTACACTTGTACATGGTTTTTGTCTCATAGGCCAAGTTTGGCCTCCAGAAGACGTTAATATGACTTTCTTTCTTCGCGCTGAGACATCTGACACTGGTCTGACGCTGCTGGTCTGGCGCTGGTCTGACGCTGCTGGTCTGGCGCTGGTCTGGCGCTGGTCTGACGCGCTGGTCTGACAATTCTGACGCGCTGGTCTGACGTTTCTGACGCGCAGATCTGACGCCCCTGACACACTGATCTGACTCCTCTGACGTACAGATCGGAGGCCTCTGACGTGTTCTGACATGGCTGACGTACAGCAGCTCTGACGTACAGCAGCTCTGACACCTCTGAAGTGAAACCCTAGCTTGACACCTCCGTACCTGTGCAAAATGGCCACGAAACAAACACTTTATCTGAGTTAAAAAGCACACATAAACAGAAGAGGAGAATGGCACGGTTAGAGAAAAAAGAAGTGGAAGAGATGATCAGCAAAGCTATCAAAGATGTAAAAAAGGAGGCAGACAAAGCACTAAATCAAGAAATGAGAAGAGCTTTTGAGAAGTTTAAAGCTTTTGAAGATCAAATCAAAGACATGAAAGAGGAGAGAGACGAATTGAAGGCTGAAATCCACCGCCTTCAAGAAGAGATTGTTCACATGAAGATCTCTAAGGTTAAAGAGGAAGGAGAGATCTCTGAAGTGGAAGAACTCAAGGAAGAGCTCAAAAAGGAAATCAGATCAGAAGTGGAGTCCACTCGAGAGACATGGGTAGAAGTTGTTCACAAGAGGATCAAGAAAGAAGTCAGTGAAGAGGCACGGAAAGAAGAGCTCTCTAGAGTCCAGGACACACTCGAGGAAGAAAAACTTCGACACACACGCCGATTGCATGTACGGATTACAGGGCTCTCAGAAGGCACATCACCGGATGCAGATGCCACTGACATCTGCCGACGCTTGGGGTACGAGAGCATGCCTTTCACAGAGGCATGGAGGGTTGGTAAAGACACGTCCCGACCACGAGCACTCATCCTTCGTATGAGCTCTGAGGATACACGTATCGCCTTCTTCCGACGACGACCAGTACTACGCGGACTACCTGGAGGAGCTTTATATATGGACGAGGATCTCACGAGAATGCAGATAGAGCACCGTCGGACATGTATGCCACATATTCTTCAAGCCCGACGAGAGGGAAAGAAGGCCTTCTACCGGGACGGTAAAGTCTTCATTGACGGACGCCCTATCAAATAGGGATACGTGGCCTATGAGGCAACACCATATCAGGAGTCACCACTCAGAGGAGTGGTCTGGAACTGCAATGGAGCACTTTGGACACGGCCAGACCGATTGGAAGAGATCCTAGACACTCATGACTTTGCTTGCATCACAGAGACCCACGAGAGCCCAGAGAGAGGTCTACCTCGTATTGCAGGTTTTCATTGGGAATCTGCATTTAGGACCACCACGAGACAGAGTACAGCGCGAGGGTCGGGAGGGGTGGCCATCGTATTTAGACAGGAGATACAGAGCCGGATCCATATTATAGGGAGAGATGAGGAGGCACGATTCATGTGGGTCCGCATGGAGATAGCACAGGGGAGTTGGATTTACATTGCTATATGCTACTTCCCTCCAGGCGGATCTCGATACGCAGGACAGGATCTTGGGGGACCGATCCGAGACAGAGACTCACCATACATAGCACTTTCAGATGACATACTACATTATAGCACACTAGGTGAAGTCTTCCTTATGGGGGACTTCAATGGACGCACTCAGTCACATCAGTGCGATGCATACGATATGGATCACCCACATCTCATGAGGACCAGAGACCCAGAGGAGATGAGTACCAGTAGAGTATCGACAGATATGGGTCAGGATACCACAGGGTATGGCAGACATCTGCTTGAGCTAGGCAGCCGCCATCAGCTCGTTATATATAACGGGATGCATCGCTGGCCAGGTTCGGGCAGACTTACTTGCTTCCCTCACGGGGGAGGTGAGAGCACGGTTGACTACATTTTGGGTACCACATCTGGAGCTTCACTCATCACCTCACTTACTATTGGACCACGCCCACTTGGTGCTGACCATACATTTATCACATTCACACTCTCATCTCCTATTCCATTAGACCCTCCCTCACCCACTGAAACACACATCACGATACACTTCACACATGAGCTCTCACACGTTTATGCACACCATTTACACACCCGCCTACTCTCCCTCGATCCACTCTCACCCTTGGACACACTTACATCACAGTTCACCACCATCCTACACGACTCAGCTCTCTGCAGTTTCCCACACCGCACACATATAAACCCTCCACGCAGAGGTTCCATGCCTCAGAACCGCTGGTATGATGAAGATTGTCGCGAGCTACGGAAGCACCTACGCATTTTAGAGCATAGAGGGGATATTACACACACACAGGCACAGCGTCGCATGCAGAGCCTTACTCGCCGCAAACGGCGTGATTGGGAAGAGAGACAGTACTGGGATATTTATCATTTACTCATGAGTCGAGACAGTGCAGTGGCATGGCGACATTTGAGAGAGAGGAGACAGCAGACACCCATCCGAGACCCGAGCACTTGGCATAGCTATGCACAGAGCCTATACGAGATCCCAGACCAGCCCCCCATTCCTAGACCACATAGCTCACGTCCTACTACATCTGACTTCTTCACACCCACTATGGTGGGACGCGCCATTGCCCGTCTACAGCATGGCAGGGCCCATGACCTTTTCGGTTTACAGGCTGAGCACCTCATCTACGGAGGCACGACCCTTGCACCGCTCATTGCCCACCTCTTCAACCGTGCACTGGTTGAAGGGTTCCCAGACTCATGGACTGAGCACACCATAGTGCCCATTCATAAGTCAGGAGATACTATGGATCCAGCTACATACCGGACGATCATGATTGGCCCTATATTGGCCAAGTTATATGGGGCGGTACTCGAGACAGAGTTGAGTACTCTCGCTGAGAGGAAGGGTATCAGGGCTCCAGGACAGGCAGGCTTCAGGCGAGATTACTCTACCATTGACCACATCTTCACTCTGAGATGCCTGATCGACCAGGCAAGGGTGAGGAAGAGGAGATTATATTGCTGCTTTGTGGACTTCCGCAAAGCATTTGACACCGTTCCCAGGGGACGACTCTTCAGACGACTACTTGATATCGGAGCCCCAGAGGAGATGATATGGGGGATCTATGCCTTATACGAGAGAGTATCTGGCAGAGTCAGATGTCCGGGGGGCTTATCTCATCCACTTGCTAGCACTATCGGGGTGAAGCAAGGATGCCCTCTTTCACCCACCCTCTTTGGTCTCTACATTGATGAGATAGTAGACTACATACAGCAGCAGGGGGGTGATGGCATTGAGGTACGCGGGTCCACTGTCCATATTCTTTTATATGCTGATGATATTGTACTGGTTTCAGAGTCTGCAGAAGGTCTACAGCATCATCTACATGGCCTAGATGACTTTTGCACACACAGAGGGTTATCTGTGAACCTTGGTAAAACCAAGGTCATGATCTTTCATACATCAGCACAGGTACGCAGACATAGTTTGTTCACGGCAGCGGGTGGACCCATTGAGGTGGTCGGATCATATGTTTACTTGGGAGTGACATTTACAGCAGCATCAGGGGTCTTCTCTATGTCTCAGGCAGCCCGTGACCGCATCACACGTGGATATGCAGCACTTGCCTTGATGGAGAGACAGTGCCACCAGGCATATTTTCAGGAGCCCCGCACAAAAGGGTGGCTCTTCGACACTTTGGTTACACCAGCGCTCATGTATGGGGCAGCCATATGGGGACCAGGATTAGCCACATCAGTATGGACAGCATTAGAGAGGCCACAGATCCTCATGATTTCCAGACTTATCCGGAGCAAGCCTTCAGTACCACATGATATCATTAGGGCAGAGCTTGCTGCACCACCGATGCTAGTTGAGGCACTATTCCAGACAGTATGCCTATTACACAGACTCCAGAGCATGGATACAGAGCGCATTGCTTATCGGGCTTTACAGGCATCACGGGACATGGCATTAGCAGGCGACACCTCCTCATGGTATGCGCAGACACGAGACTGGCTGGCCCACCACGGCTTTGACATAGACAGGCTACCACCACTACAGTACGACTCACATGCACCCACCTACTCTCTCTCTCATCAGGAGAGGAATAGGATCATTCGTCAGGAGATATGGCATACATACATACAGAGGACATGGCTGAGCCCTAGGGATACATTGCCACCGAAAATGCTCTATTACCGTGAGCATTTTCTACATATATCGGACGAGGGCTTCATCGAGATTCCGAGATACATGCAGACATATCTACCCCACCAGCTTCGAGTCGTCATTGGGCAGCTCCGGGTTTCATCACATCAGCTCGAGATTGAGAGGGGTCGATCCAGGGGAGTCCACCGTGAGGAGAGGCGGTGCCCAGTATGCGAGACAGAGGTAGAGAGTGAGGAGCATTTTGTTATCAGATGCCCAGCATATGTAGACCTACGAGCACATTTCCAGATAGAGGAGACACTCCAGTTATGCATGAGTATGGGAGACCAGCGACGCTTGGGACGCTTCCTCGCAGCAGCATACGAGAGGCGAGATCGGTCACTCCAGCCCACACATCAGCCACGGGTGAGTATGCAGCAGACCATTACCGAGTTTTTTCAGGGAGCTGAGCTACATCAGAGAGGTCCATCTATAGGGCTCACGCTCCACCAGGCAGCAGCACAGAGAGCACGGCGCCGACCACGCAGGGGCACATATCATCGACCACGACTATATCAGGAGGATATCTCATGCATCAGGACAGCCTACGACCACATGATGGAACATAGGCGCACCACCACTCCATGGGTTGTCTTCCTTCAAGAGGCACTCAGACCACCCCCGATGTACCACATACTACACCCACCTCCACCCATTCACCGGTAGCTAGGGTGTTTTACTCACACTTTTACTCACATGTCCCCCATGTATTAGGTGGCCACTATCTGCGGAGTCAGAGCCACATCTCCCCATCCTTTTCCAGCTTTATATATATCTTTCTGTCGCGATATACCTTTTATTTCATTTCATCATCTACACAGGGTTACTACACTTGTACATGGTTTTTGTCTCATAGGCCAAGTTTGGCCTCCAGAAGACGTTAATATGACTTTCTTTCTTTCTTTCTTTCTCTCTCTCTCTCTCTCTCTCTCTCTCTCTCTCTCTCTCTCTCTCTCTCTCTCTCTCTCTCTCTCTCTCTCTCTCTCTCTCTCTCTCTCTCTCTCGCATGCATGCATGCGTACGTGTGTATGTACGTATGTACGTATGTATGTATGTATGTATGTCATAGTTGACGCAGTTCGCGAACCGAACCCCCCAAAGGTACCATTCGGTTCGGTTCGAACCGAACCGTAAAAGTTCAATCCGTGCTTTTTAGATAGTAATCAAAGTCGAATCGAATTTGGTTCGTTTCGGCTCGATTCAGTGCGTTATTTACATTCGGTTCGTCGTTTCAATCATACTGTTATGGGCAGCATTAGGTCAATATGAAATCCAATCGATTATTGAACTGAAATGTATGCACAAGTTTAGAGAGAGAAGGGGGGAGACAGAGAGAGAGAGAGAGATCTTGAAGGCCTTTTTCTAGCTCTTCTTGAGACACAAAGGTGTCCACTCTTGTTACACACATTTGTCATCCTGAAGGCCTTTTTCTAGCTCTTCCTAAGACACAAAGGTGTCCACTCTTGTTACACACATTGTCATATTACACACATACACATTGTCACGCATACACTGTCAAACATATTATGGAACACACTTTATGCACCTTCTCGAAGAGATGGTAAGGTTCTTGGACCTTAACCGCACCTAATGAGCCCTAAACGAAGCTTAGGCACCTTATTGTAGTGATACGGTTTGGTCCTCGCACCTAAAACGCACCGAACCGAACGCACCTGACCACATGCATGCATGCATGCATGCATGTACGTGTGTATGTATGTATGTATGTATGTATGTATAATGTGTGTTAAGGTGGTACGGAACGTTTGGTACGGCACGTACGGTACATGTACGAAACGTGGTGCCGTACCAATCATCAAGATATGGAACGGTATGGAACGTTATCTTATTAATTTATATATATATATATATTTATATATATATATATATATATATATATATATATATATATATATATATATATATATATATATATATATATATATATATATATATATATTAATATATATATATATATATATATATATATATAGAGGGGGAGAGAGAGAGAGAGAAGAAAGAAAGAAAGACATTTTAACGTCTATTAGAGACCAAAATCGGCCTATGAGACAAAACATATACATCAGTATGATCCAATCCACTGTGATCCCAAAAGGAAAATAAAGTGTGGATACAAAACAGAATAGAGAGAGAGAGATGTGTATACATTCAATGTGCATTGTGTCATGCATGCATGCACTATATATGTATATGCGTGTATGTATGTGTGTAGAATGTATGCATGCATGTATGCTCTAAATTCTAACTTTTATGTGACATGTCACATAATAGTACTTAGTAGGTGTGACATAGCACCATAAGTTTTATGTGACATCATATATGCATTCAGAAATGCAACGAGTCATGAATGTATATATGTATGTACGAGTGTGTATGTACAAATGGTCTTTGGAGTAGGTTTCTGAGAGAGCTCTCACCGACTCCTAAGGCAAGCCGCTATCGAGAAAACCACCCGGTATTGTTTTGTTAATTCTAGGTTCCATACGTTATTTGGAACGTTGGTGCGGAACCAAAAGCGCCGAACCATAAAAGTTGTTTGGAACGAGTTCCAAACCAACTATGATGTGTGTGTGTGTGTGCGCGCGCGTGTATGTATAATGTGTGTGTGTGTAAGCGTGTGTGTGTATGTATGTATGTATGGATAATGTGTGTGCGCGCGCGCGTGTGCAAGCGTGTGTGTGTGTATGTATGTATGTATGGATAATGTGTGTGCGCGCGCGCGTGTGTGTGTGTGTGTGTGTCTATCTATATATATATATATATATATATATATATATATATATATATATATATATATATATATATATATATATATATATATATATATATATATATATATATATATATATATATATATATATATATAAGTAATTGACTTAAATACCCATATATATATATATAAGTAATTACTATATATATATATAAGTAATTGACTTAATTACTTATATATATATATATAAGTAATTGTATATATATATAGTAATTACTTTATATATATATATATATATATAAGTAATTGACTATATGGGTATTTAAGTAATTGAATTTATTTAAGTAATTGACTATGCGGCTATGGATTTCATATGTGTGTAACTCTATAGGCAGACATCAAGATTTTTTATGGCACCTTATTATAGAACAAGATAGGATACAAGAAGATCTGACAGTAAGGATTTTTCCAATGCAATTGTCCTATATTTTAGGAAAACAGTCATCAATCACAAAGTGAAAAGAAGGAAAAGAGGTCGGTATAAAATCACAATTGGTCTAAATTCCAGACTTATTTCTGTTAGGAGAAGCAATTAATTAAACACTCACTCGATGACCGATGTCCTACAGTTGGACTCAAGTAGGTTAAACATATCAGCTATATGCATATTTTAATACCAGCTTCACTGTGTTTTAAAATGCTAGGTATAGCAGCTGTTCAATAAAGGATCAGCTTGTCATAGTGCTTTTAATGATTTATTTTTGGAATCTGCCTTGGGTAAAACTATTCGTAGAAGAGTATTGTTTGTGAGAACACACAAGTCACACTAAAGTGCAGGAATAAAATTACCACCAAAAGTGCTTATGTTGGAAAATTCCAGAAGCTACATACAAATTGTTTTGGGTGCAGATAGGTGCAAAGTCAGAGAAAGAAATAACTGAATCTGTTCAGGGCGGAGACAAGTATGTGGCGTTTCCGGGACGAAAGTTGAAAAGCCTGTTCCGATATGTTCAAGCTTAACCTATAAAGCGTTGTCCACTTGAAAGCCCAAACATGACACCCAAGCCACAAAGCAAAACCAATTCACAAAGCACATGGGGTCTGCAATAAAGCACTCCCCTCAAAGTTATACAACCTACTAGTCCATCTTCCAGCTCAATGAACTAAGCAAAACTCCCCAAGTACCATGAGTCCTCAAAGGTATAACCCCCATATAAGGAAACCAGCAGCATGGCAAGCATAAGTCGTTTTACCTGCAGTTTCTCCTTCACTAGTGCGCCGTGACCGGCGTACATGGACCTCTCCAGTCTGGGAAAGATTGATGCCTGGCTGAACACCTCGCAACCTTGCACTTACACGAACTGAATTATTTGATGGTGGCACATTCACTGGTGCACTAAAAGAACCTGCCAGCTCATTCCCACTTAGCTTTGCATCTAACTTTATGGGGCCTCCCCGAGCCACAATCTTCTCACACTGACTGACCAGATCTTTATCAATCTGTGAAAGCATTGCATGTGCCTGGAAAACATGTCCAAATAAGATCTAGTATGCACTTTCCTCTTTGAAACCTGACCAAAATTCCATGAAAATTGCATACCGCATCACGAAGAGAACACGCCTTGCTGATAATGCGAGACCCATTGTAATCATCTTTATGGTAGGTCTATTGTGTTCAAATATGACAAAAATGATGAATAAAGACATGCACAAGTTATAATGAATACAGAAATTCAGCATAATAACTTCAATAAAATCAGCACAAGATAGTAAGGAATGTCAGCATAAAAGTTACTTAAGATGGGGGTTACAGGTCAAAGACACACCTTTGCGTTCAGCGGTATCAACTCCAAGTCCTGCAAAAAGGCTGACCTGCTCAAATATTGACCATTATCTGTACGATAAAGCAAAGTAGAAATATCCATTGGAGTCTGCACCACTGTGTGATAATCAGGTGCCTCCTCTTCAGTGACTGGGTAATAAAAGACGGCAAAAGACTTTTCCCGGAGCAATCTAATGAGACAAAAAGGGTAGAATGACATCAGTGGATTTTATAATAACTGTTGTAGAAAGAACTAAGAAGGTGTTTCAGCTTATACACATACTAATGACTTTGGAACTAAGAGTTCATACCTATTGCAGACTTCTCGAAAGCACATTCTCATCCGTCTCAAAGCATGCTGTTCTTCTTCATACTGAGCCTGCAATTGTGCTTGACTTCGCTCTCGTTCAAGTTTAGGCGCTTTTGGAAGTTCAGGTATGAATGTTGGCTTCGTTCTTTCAATGTGCTTTTGTTCAGAAATATTTATAGCTACTTCCAACAACTGAGAAAAGAACTTGCCTCGGTCCTCTGAACTTGGATATTCGACTTCGTATCTGATGATCCCAGTATAAGTCCAAATGGATATCTTATGAGAATAGCAAAAAATGAATGAAATAAACATACTTTAAAAATGAAAACAACAAAGGGAAAATAAACTCATCCATCTCAAGCATACATCATTTTTCCCCAAAACAGTACGAATACCACATTGTTGCTCACTATACATGATTAAGCGACAGTTCAGGTCTATTTACCATCAAAATAGCTTAACAAGTATGCACACACATGAACAGATAACATGAGCTATAACAGCAACAAAAGGTCCAAAAAATAAACAAGTATTCATACTGTTGATTAAAGTTATGTACATAAGAGTTGTATGTGGCATGCATGCACATGTGTGTGCACGCATGTGTGGACATAATGATGCTACTAGATTCTTCAAACTATGAACCAAACATGAGATATAATAAATCCTTATCTAATCTAGGTTTCGTCAAGGTTTCTTCATATGTCTCCATGACATTATCTCCCCCTCATGCAACGAGTTCCATGAAGAGCGACCATCTTCTCTGGCTTGGGCTTCATCGAATTCTTCTTTTGGAATTCACGAGCCTTGATTGATGCTCTTTAGATCTTCTAGGACTTGAATCTTCATAGCTCATAGTCTTTGTAAAGTTCTTGGTACGTGGTACTGGAACACGACGACAACGGATATCCATGATGAAATTGGAAAGGGTCTGTAGTATATCTAGGTGCCATCAATTGCACGATTGTCATGGTAGAATGTATTCCTATTTTTGACTCTGTTGATGATTCTTTTGATTTGGGGTGGTGAATATGGAAGTCATGAACCCAACTTGTTTCTTTCTTCTTAGGAGATTCACATACCATATGGACATGATCTCCACATTAAAAGCATAATCCATTGTTTTGGATGCTTTCTTTCCCTTGGTGTAAGTCTCTTGACCTTGATGTTATCCAAGTTGAGATTCTTCCAACATATATTGGTGAGGAAATGAGGTAAACTTGTATTCCCGATCTTGAATAAAAGTCTTCTTCTCTTGCTTTCTCTCAATCAACCTATTATCACACTCAATTGCTTGATTCGTGAATGCATTCAAAGTATTTACCTTGGGCATGGTTAACATGAGGTCCTTGACATCATCACGTAAACCCCATCAAAATTGGTTGATAAAATAATCCTCATGCCATGTAAGATCACATAGGATGTCTGAATTTTGATGCATAGATTGAAGCATGCCTATTTCCTTGATGTATCTTCATTAGCTTTGTTTCATCAACACGCGAACAATTGGTATATCCAAAAGAAGATGTGAACTCTTGAACAATGGCCTTCAAATCATATAAAATATCCATATCCTTCCCAATGATGGATGCAAACCATGAAAGAGCACGGCCACATAATAGACTTCCTACGAGTCCTACTTGAAAGTTAAGATGCACCATCTGATATCTATCTGGTTGCATTCTTATGAATAGCTTCACTTGTAGAAATCTTGAAACTTCGATTTTGTCCAATCGAATTTCTCATGCATGCTTACTTTTGAACTTTTCTTCATATTAGTTGCCATGAGGATACTTGAAGAAGATTGATTTACTATGATCTGCAACTCCTAGATTTGTCTTTGAAGTTTTGTGATTACGGCTTAAATATTCTGGTGTTGAACCCTTTCTTGGTTTCCTCCTATCTCCTAGACTTGTTGTTGAATAACTTTTAAGTGCATAAAAGATTTTTTCACAAATAATCTCCATGGTGCCTAGTCTTGATAAAGGAAGACTTGCCAAAATGTAAGGGGAGCAATATATTATGCCCTTTGACTTGACTTGAACAAGGTTTTGGAAATATGCTTTTGATTACAAGATCGCTCACACAGGCCAAATAATACAAGAGCATGGAATTGTTATAAGAAATCCCGCAACCCGAAGGAAATAGGTGTGGATAACTAGACTAGACAAGATACAAGAGATCCCATAACCCCGTATCATAAGTATGAAACAATATATCTGAATTACAAGAACTCCATTGAGGGAGATGAACTAGGTACAAGAAATAGCTCAACAAGATCTCGTACTATGAGATTACAAGAGGACAAGATAGGATGTTCAAAATACTAGACTAGGCAAGACTAGAACAAGGAACAAGACTAGAACTTGAGCTCGAACTTGGAAAGTACTTACTTGGAGATCGGGACTCCTTGAGCTCCCAAGACTCACATTGGCAAGATTGAGAATATGAGTGATCAAGCCCTCCTTATATAGGTGTTCAAGGGAGATTACGAATTAATGATGTCAACAATCTGAAATAGGACTTCTGGATATCAAAATCAAGCAACTAGATAGTCGATCTTAGGATTTGGCATGTTCAGGACGATGGTGCTATTAGATTCTTCAAATTATGAACCAATCATGAGATACAATAAATTCTTATATAATCTAGGCTTGCCACTTGGCCAAGGTTTCTTCATGTCTCTCCATGACACTTAACTCTATTAGGTGTGTGTCTAGGTCCATGAAGCTGTGATAAATCACCTTATACTATATCCCAAAGGTCTCTTGCAATCTTGAGCATAAAACTCCAAAAAGGATAATTCGAGCTATCTTAAGTCGATCATCAGAGATAAGATTCCTAATATATTTGATTGACCACGATCACCCATCACTAGAAAAGCAATATGTCATTTAGCGAAGCATTACAATGTGTGTAAAAACCCTAAAGTTGATATGTACTATCTAGGAACTAGAGTGAGCACTTAAGAAGAGGAATAGAGCTCTAAAATTTGAAAATTATCAATAAATTGACTAAAATTCCGATTCACATATCTCTCTCTCTAAGATAAGAGCTTCCTTGAGAAGAGTTGACTTTGTTTTTGCAAGTTTGATGCTGCTGGACAGGGTTGATCTAAGTTGACTAAGGGTTGACCAAAGCTAACAAGCCTTGAATCAGGTCCAAAAGTGTAAGTGGAAGAGACTCGAATAGGGGGAAAAGAGCTTGAACAAGTCAAGAAAGCTTCAAAAAGTATCGAACCCTAACGACCTAAGCCGAAAAGAGTTGTCCTTCAACTTTATATCCTACTCCTTGAAGTCTTGTTGTACCTATGTACCTACAAGAACTTGTGTTGTGATACCAAATTGTTAATACATACACAGCCCAAGACAATGAAATAGTCACACATACAATAGAATATACACAGACTCAAAACATACTCAATAGACAAAATGTCATATGCTACAATTATGGTAATAGATACAAGGTGGCAAAATACACTTCCAATATACATGTCAATATCAACATAATAACATCAAATACTCACAACCCGTCAATAACAAACAAGCTTAGGTAAGATCTCCAAGGCAACCTCTTTGTGAGAGTGGAGAAATCTCTAAGTGTACAAACATACACTCCTCCATATTTTGGTATTTGTTTTTAGCATGATCTGGATGCACTCATGTACAACTGTAATGACCACTAGATGGTGGAGTCAATTTATATTGTGCGGAATAAAAGAACATGTACCATTGTAGATTAAGCAATCATTTACTTTGGGATAGTGAGAAGTTTTTTGGGTGAGCCATGTATTCCATGGAATGATCATAAGAGACTATCGATGACTCCATATTGATGACAAAGGTCGTCCGAGATAGCAAGCATGGTTCTATTCCACATGTGGACCAAGGAATTTATCATTGTCTTTTACATTAAAGCGAAAAATGACCTACATTACTATAACGGGAAGCAAGCTTTCTCATAGGGTTGATGCCATAGGTAGTATAGGTTGGGGTGCATTAGGGATTTGGGTCATTATGACTATGTCCAATGAATGGAAATGGATACTATTGTTTTTTGGGATGCCATAATATCAACCTCGACCCCCAATAGTTACATGTTGATTTCAACCTATCAATACATTTTGAGAGGGCATTACCTATAAGGTAATAATAGTCTTAGGCTTGATTATACTTCCCTTCGTTCCAAATACATCTTTCTCTAGAAGGGACTCCCACTAGCATTTCCATTTCTGAATATGACAATTAGTCCAAAAGAGGTTTTGTAGGCCATTAGTCATGAGATCCCCAATACCCTCATGACTCGCTACCATGCGAAGGAAATGTTACAAAAGTATTACATCACCTTGGATTATTTACAGAGTAGAATAAGGTTGATATATACTTGGATAGGGTCCTACGTGGAGAGACTACCTCAACTTTTATGTAGCATTCCTTGACCTTGCATGTCCAAAATTTTTAGCCTTCGTTAGAACTAATGTGTGCATAGGTGTTATCTTAATGCAAGCATCCCGATAGCAGATAGATACTGACAACAGGGAAGCACTAGACTGTGCCCTCTAACTAGATTGGACAAGATTTCAAAAGTATACTTCTAATTACAAGATCGCGGATGTAAGGGAAATAATGGAAGAATATACAACTATTACAAGAAGTCCCACAACATGGAACTGATAGGAATGGATAACTTGACTAAATAGGATACAAGAGATCCCATGACCCAGTACCATAGGTATGAAACAAGATATCTAAATTACAAGAACTCCCTAGAGGGAGATAAACTAGATACAAGAAATAACTCAAAAGGATCTCGTACTACGAGATTACAAGGAGGATAAGATCCAATGTCTAGAAACTAGACTCCATAGGACTAGAACAAGGAGAAAGACAAGAACATGAGCTTGAACTTGAATAGTACTTACTTAGAGATCACAACTCCTTGAGCTCCAAAAACTAGCATTGGCAAAATTGAGGATATATATGGCCAAGCCCTCCATTTATCGGCATTGAAGAGCAATTTGCCAAGGGCAGTTATGAAATGATGATGTCAAGAAATCGAAGGCAAGTAGACACTTGTTCTTAGGGTTTTGACATACTCCGAAGGCAATGGCGATATTAGAATTCCCAAATTCTTCAAAAATCATGAGATATGCAAAGTCACATGAAATTTAGGATGCAGGATGATTCCCATTGTGTCCATGACATCACCCCCCCTCAAACGAAGAGTTCCATGAAGAGTGGCCATGATCTCTGGCTTGGGCTTCACTGGATTCTTCTTCTGGAATTCACGAATCTTGATTGGTGCCCTCTGAAGATTTTATGCAAGCTCCCACGTATGATAATTGATCTCATACCCTTTCCAATGAACAAGGTATTCCAATCTTCCTCGAGAAATTCTCGAATCTAAGACGTGCTCTACCTTGAATTCTTCATGATCCTCAATCTCAGTAAATGGTTAAGGATTGGGTCTCTCCCCCCTCAATGGTAAAATCTCATATGATTCCAACATGGATACGTGGAAAACTAGATGTATTCTCATGGTAATTGGTAACTCTAGCTTGAGGGTGACCGAAGGCCAAGATGGTGAAAGGACCAAATCTCTAATGTTCGAGCTTTGCACAAGGTTGAAGTCTGCAATTTATTTTTCAGTAACCATCACTTTATCTCTAACATGGTAAGATGGATTCTAAATGCGATATTGGCCAGCATACTACTTATATTGCTCTTGGGCTCCATGAATCTCTTTCTTGAGTTCTTGATGAATATCCATGAGGTATTGAGCTTTATCTCTAATAGCTGGGTTGTTATATAATTTGAAAGTTGTACATCCATCCTTGGGTATTGCCCATAACTTGCAAAGAAGGGAGTCTGCTTGGTAGATGTATGGATGTCATTGTTATAGGCAAACTCTGCGTATGATAAAAGCTCAAACCAATCATTATGATGATAGTTGATCATGCAATGAAAATATTGCTCTAGAACATGATTCACTCCTTATGTTTGACCATCAATCTGTGGATGATTGGTTATAGATAATTTGACTTGGACATCAAGGAGCTTGTAGAGACTCTTCAAAAGCTTGATATGAATTGGCGGTCTCCATCACTGATAATATCATCAAGCAACCTATGTAGCCTAAACATGTACCTCAAAAAAAGTCAAGCAATGGTTGCACCTATGATTGCCTTGTGGTTGGAATAAAGTATGCAATCTGTGTGAATCTACCCACTACAACAAGAATGGCATCATATTTATCATACTTATCTAACTTTGATAGGTATCTGATCAGGACCATAGACAATGAGGACCACGGACATGCTCAGAGGTAGAGGTTGAAAAAGCCCATGAGACTTATGGCGAAGAATCTTAGATCTATTGGAAGTGTCACAAATTTGAATATATTCTTTTACTTCCACATTTGAGGCCACAAAAAATCTCTTCATATAAGTCTTATTGCCTTACTTACCCCAAAATGACATACAGTACGGCTATCATGGTGTTGTTGAAGTACTTGGATCCTAGATTTTCCTAGAGGGAGATACAAAAAGTTCTTGTAACATAGAATCCATCATTTTCTTGGAACTCTTTAACTTTTCCTTCTTGAATTTTTTGCTTGACATTACGAAATAATTCCTCATGCAATAGGGACTCACGAACTAAATAATCATGACTTAATCTTTTGATGGCTTGAAGAGATAGCTCTAAATGGACCAAGATTGAATCTTCTTGATGGCTTGAAGAGAAAGCTCTTAATTGGAGATATCCAAGCTTGAGTAATACACTCTCCTTTTGATCAAAAGCCTCTTCACATTTCTTTGGTGCAAGATAAGATCCTTAACAAGGAATCTGTCATGACGCATTGCTGTGGCATCTTGGAGATACATGATGCCAAAATCGAACCTTGAAAGAAAGTTACTCCATCGAGATTTTCTTCTCTTGAGGATGGAAGTGGTCATAAAGTACACTAAATTTTTGTGACCTATGTATACAATAACTTTATGGGCTGCTCCTTCTAGATGGTGATGCCAAGTATCAAACGCATCCACTATGGAAAGAAGTTCTTTATCATGGATTTCAAAATTCTCTCTCTCCTAGGGAGAATTTCCTTGAATGGTATGTAACTAAATGTAAATGTCCATCATCTCATGTTTAGATAGAATTGCTTCTAAGGCAAAGTCTGATGCTTTTGCCTCCAAGAAAAAAGGCTTGGTAGGATCAGGATGCACTAGAATAGGAGCATTGGTGAATGCTTACTTCGAGGTCTCAAAGGCTTTTTTTACCTCTTTGGTTCATGAGAATTATGCATTCTTGCAAGCTTCATAAGAGGTGTAACTATTTTGGAGTAATCTTTGATAAATATCCTGTAAAAGTTAGCAAAGCCTAAGAAGCATTGTACTTCTCGGACACACAAAGGTGTTTGCCAATCAATAATGAAGATTCTTTTTTTTGAGATAATATGCCCTAAGAATTTCACTTTTGTATGATGGAAAAAGCACTTCTCCAATTTTGCATACAATCCTTTCTCTTAGTTTCCCTAGGACTATATCTACATGATATTCATGCTCCTCTAGATCTTTGGAGAATATCAAAATATCATCTGGGTATATTACTACAAAATCATCTAAATGTTCTCAAAAGATATCATTTATTATATGTTGGAAGACAGCTGGAGCATTTGTGAGATTGAATGGCATAGCTACATATTCAAAGTGCCCATACCTCCAAAGAAATGTTGTCTTCCATTTGTCTCCTCCTCTGATCTTGACAAGATTTTAAGCTCCTCGAAGATTGATACTTGTGAAGAATTTTGCTTCGCCAAAATATTCCAAGAGCTTTGAAATAAGTGGAAGAGGATATCTATTTTTCAAGTGCTTTTATTTAGGCTATGATAATCTACACAAATCTAAAAGGGTTCCATCCTTCGTCTTTACCAAGGTTGTTCACAATGTTTTCACAATGTTTTAAGGCAATGTGTTGCTAACACATTAACAACATAGCACTTTTGCCCTAGACGTTGCTAAAAAGTTGTGAAAAGTTGTGCATGTGTTCTTTTTTTTTTTCTCTTTATTTTTATTATGGAAGGCTACTTATGGCTAATATATGATGATTTACATCAAAGTCACATGGGGATGGGGACAGGGACGATGGTGTCCTCAAGATGAGGACGGAGCTTAGGGGTGTGTCCGGGATACGGATCCGTGACAACAATTACGAAATGTTGGTATTTCCAAAAACATCATGAAAACCATGCACAATAAATATGGTAACATATTAAAAGACCAATTATCATTAAAAACGAGACAATGGGAAAAAAGTGAATTTTTTAAGTGGAACATGTATGATGCACATTGAACATTGTGAGACAACTCGTGACTCGACCTCTAGAGCAATAACATCAATGATCATAGACAATGATTATTGATACTTTGATTGGAAAAAGAGTAAAAAATCATATGTATTTCATCATGTCCAAAAAAAAAAGCTACATCCTCATCATCATCTTCATCATATCATCTACATAACAAGTGTAAAGACTCCATGCACATAAGATTTAATGTTGAAGGTTGAAGCTCAGCCGATGAAGGTTGAAGCTCAGCCGATGAAGGTTGAAGCTCAGCCGGTGAGTTTGAGGAGTAAAAATGCCCTCTATTTATGCTTGTGAGGTGGGCTCAAGATGCCCCAAAAGGAAGTGTTAAACCTAAAAAAGAAATAATGAATTTTTGGTACAAAAAGGGACCTTGCATCTTCAGTCGTCCCCAAATCCGTCCCGGATAGGTCTTGTCTCAGCAAACTGTCATGGGGACGCATCTTGAGGACGTCAACTTGTTTAGCCTAGGGGAACGCATCCTGAGGACGTCAACTTGTTTCAGGCAAGTGAATGGGGACGCCTAGCCGAGACCATGACTTTAGCCTACGAGAACGACATCTCGGCATCCCTATGACATGGGGATGGGTCCCCTTGTGACTTTGATTTAGATATATATATATTAACACACACACACATATATATATACATATACACACACACATATATATATATATACATATATATATATATATATATATATATATATATATATATATATATATATATATATATATATATATATGTATGTATGTATGTATGTATATATATATATATATATATATATATAAAATCTATTATGAACACATACACATGTGACATGTGACTATATATATATATATACATATATATATATGTATGTATATATATATATATATATATAAAATCTATTATGAACACATACACATGTGACATGTGACTCGCGAGTACATAGTACTAAGTAGTAAGTACATAGTACATACTACATACACTACATACATATTCACTACATGCATGATGCTATATAGTCCATGGACCATAATACATACACATGTCACATTCCAATTTCAAAGTTCAAACTTCATTGCATTCAATATGTTATATTTGTGAGTTGTCATTCTGAGTTCACAAAAAGTCAAATGTCAAACTTAATTAATTTAATCATTTAACATTAATGTGCACATGTGACCACTGGCAATGCAGACTTCATCAACAATCATTTTCATTATCACTTCAAAGTTCAAACTTCATGATGAATCATCACTCACACTTTTGCATGATTTCTATAAGAAAAACTAGAAATTTTAAAAAAAACATCTTTCATCAATCGAAAAGTTCAATAAAAAATTAAACTCAAGAGTAATGAGTTATAGAGTGAGTCATGACTGACTTACACGTGCACCAACACCTGTATCTCTCTCAAAAGTCCTTTATTTTGGAATTGAGCGAGCTGAATCTCTAGCTTCTCACATAGCTAGACATCAGAAGCTCCATACAATCGGTCTACATAATCATTTCAAGCTTTCACAAGCTCCATATCTAATGATTGTTCTGTGGATCTCCATAGAGGGCGTAGTGGATTAGTCATCCCATGTATAGGGAAATACTCCATACTCCTTTTATTTCCTCTATCCTATGGATAAAAAACAAATCAAAGAAAAAAAATACACAATGCACATGCCACATACACATATGTCAACAATCACATGTGCCATACACGCATGTCACATACACAATGCACAATGCACACAGAAAATTTAATATATTTACCTTTCCAATATCAAATAAGGGCATCTCTAAATAGACTCTCTGACATGGTCCATGAACTCATATATTAGTCCAAACGTGCAACCCTCTCTATTTGCTATGTGTATGAGTGAATAAAAAGGTTCTAAAACCCACATCAATCCCTCCACTTCCCTCCAAAAACTATCATCCAAACATGTCCTTCATATAAGCTCTACCCTTGGACTAGTATGTCCATCCCAAGCTTCCCAATCAGATGATACAACTCCGATACGTTAAGTTCAATACATACGGTTCGCATACGGTTCGAGATCCGAATCGAATCTTGAGGTTCGGTACGTTCGATATGTTGTTCCATAATTCCACAATTCATAAATGACAAAAATATAGAAATATTGTACGCTGCATATTCAAGAATCAAGTTATCTAAACACTAACATCAACATTAAACAATGAATTATGACAAAAAAGAGTCGGGCCATGCTCAAATCGAAGGAAAAAAAATATGAAAACATTGCATAAATTTAAAAATGCATTGAGCACATACCATACAGTTCGGTGTGTATCGGTGCGTATCGTATGTACAAACTTACGGAAAACCGTACGATTCAAGTTTTGATCCAACCTTGATACAACCGTACAACTGTCTTCGTCAATGCTTGCCTTACTCTTTCCAAACATCCATGATATGCACATGTATGCAAATCTCATCTTCGCGAGCTTCACCAAGTCAATATCATTGAAAGACTATTTAAGCAAAGCAACTTCGGCCTCTTTGTGAACAAAGAGACCACTTTAAGCAAGTGGTTAAAATGGTATAAATCCATGATTCCATGGTATCTTCCCCACATCAATGCAATGGGCAGCACACAGTGTCCACACAATAGAGGGGAATTCTTCATCCAAAAGTCTGCCAAGAGCCATATAATTACTTCCATTATCTGTGATCACTTCTACTACTTTTTCTACACCAATGTCCTTGATAAGTTTACTACTCTCGAAGTTTCAATGAAACCCTTGTCATAATAGGCGTCATGATAGGCATGTATCTGCCTAGTAATCTGATCCTCTTCTTTTGAAATTTGCACTAAACCTATGAGCTTGGAAAGTGAACAAGTTGACTACCAGACACAAGCTCTATCTTGTGATCTAGCATTGTTTCATGAGATGTTGGAAGTCCATATGGTAGATCTAGTGGAAATACAGTCACACTCTCTACCAACAATGAATCCAACATGCCTAAACACACATCTTATGATCCACAACATGGCAATATGCATACCCCACAAACCAAACATGGTAGGACTCCAAACAAGTCATGCTCACCATAGCTAGTCATGCAATAACAAGAGAGAAAAATCAAACAACACATGAGACACGAAACATTGAATTTACATCAATTTTACATAAATATGAGATCTCATAACAGACAGACCCCTCAATCACACAAACTACAAGATCAATTGCTAAAAATGTCATACGCGAAACATAGTCCATAGATAAATGTTGTCTTATGGTATCATCCTAAAAGTCAATAGGTCATTGTACTACTGTGTCCTCAAAGACACTCAGCATAATTTCAATCCATCACCTATCCGTAAAGCCATTGTCTAATAAGACTTTAACAGGCCAGCCATGAACATCTCTTTATGCACAGAGGAGATCATGTAGGTCAAACACAATCCTATGTGTGCTCCACACAACGTGCCACTCCTACATACATGAAATATCTCTTGATCAAACCTCAAGATACCTATGTATACAACTCGAGTATGGAAAATTAATGATACTCAACAGAATAAAGTAACAAAAAACAGAAAAATAAAAAAACACCCCCAGCCAAATAAGAACAAGCTGTAAATGGTTTAACATTCCCTGTACATAGCGAATAAGCACACATCACAAATATCAAAAGCAGTCAGACATGCAATTGGAAACTTACATGGAGCTACCAAAAACACTTGGGAACTTACATGGAGCTGCCAAAAACACTTGCTACTTGTTCTTCAAGTTCAACTTGAGTTAATTTTGCTGTTGCCAGGAATAACACTGGCAAATTTGAAGGAAGATCAGCAAGTAGCATCAGCAGAACCGCTCTAAGCTGGGAGTTTGCCTGTTTATCAAACACATGAAATTGTTGCATTAGAAATACACCCCAGTATGCTCATCCCATCAACATAACACAGACTGAATAAATCATCAACGCAAAGAATGCTTACAGTATCCCACCACAAATCTATTTGTGGTAGGTAAAGAACAGAAGGAGTTGTTCTCCTGGCCTCTCTAAAAATATTCACTATTGCTTCTTCGCATGACCGTGAACTCATATCCACAAGCAGTGAAGGCAAAGAGATTGAATGAACAGGAAACTTTTCTAGTTCATGTAGTACAGCCGGACCTATATGTTCCTGTTCCCAACCAAATAAAACACTTGTCATATTCATTTTTTTCTCATCCATAGACATGAAAGATAGTTGCCTAAACTATATATAAAACTGCTAACCATGCCAGCTGCTGCTTTGCCACATATCAGTAATCTTGGCCTGTATACATGTGGGAATGATGATCCATATCGAAGTGTAGAAAATGCAGCTAGCTGATCAGCATCCCCCTTACTTGCAATGAGCTTTGAACTACCTTCCTTCTTATTCATAGGGAAAATCCTTGCAATCCTATTCATAATGACTGTCAGCTGATTTTCCAAACAAGGTGACACAATGGAAGATAAGGGCATAGATTGGACCAAGGTACCCCTTTGCGCTGCTGGTGTTATGGTAGACATTGCCTCTAAGAAATCCAGGCGCTTAACTTGAACAGAAGCTACATCAATAAGCAGAGAATCATTACTTGAGTAAACCTGTGGATACCTTTTACGAAAAGCTCCAATGGCTGCTTCAGTGCAAAGAGCCTTTAGATCTGCTCCACAGTATCCAACACAAGCTGCTGCAAGCTCTTTGTACAACTCATCATCCAAGTGCTCCTTCCAAGGTCTTGTGTGAATTTTTAAAATTTCTTCCCTGGCTTTTGAATCAGGTAAAGAAAACGTCAACTCTCTGTCAAACCTACCTGGTCGCCTCAGAGCACCATCAATTGCATCAACTCTGTTTGTAGCTCCAATAACTATTACCTGTCCAAGAGAGTCTAAACCATCCATAAGAGCTAGGAGGGTGGAAACTATGGAATTATGAATCTGCTCCTGTCTGCTTGACCGGACAGGAGCCAAGCCATCAATCTCATCAAAAAAGATAATGGATGGCTGATTTCTCTGTGCCTCCTCAAAAAGCATTCTAAGTTGTCTCTCTGCCTCACCAACCCATTTGCTTAGGACATCAGCTCCCTTCCGCATGTAGAAGTTAACCTTTTGCCCTGCACGAGATGCAGATGCAGCAAGTGCTCTTGCTATCAATGTCTTGCCTGTCCCAGGTGGTCCACAAAGTAGAACACCTCTTGGTGGTTTAATTCCATAATTTTGAAAGAACTGTGGATAAAGCAAGGGAAAAAATACAATTTCCTTCAAGGACTGCACATAATCTGCAAGTCCACCAACTTGATCAAAGGTTATAGATTCATCAACCTGCAGAGGTTGGATGTCGGCTCCACCCTTATAACTAAGCCCTGCTGTTGGTACTCCACCCGCCAACTGGTCACCTGGGTGACCCCAAGAAGTGACAGCAGCATTCATGCCTCTGCTTTGAAAGCCTGAGAAATCAAGACTGCCCAATAACCAAGGCGGACCAGAGAATGACCCTCCCTTCAGCCATGGTGGGCCTTGACTTTGAACAATCTCATCAATTAAAAGAGAATCATCTGAATCTTCATCTCTTGAGGATCGATGCCTCTTCTCTGTTTTGGAGCTGACTCTCTTACTATCTCGACTCCGCTTCATTCCAGTCTGAAAGCTAAATGACTTTGACACAGATCTCTGTGTTTGAAGTGCTCTATCTTCATGCTGTGGTGAAAACCTTTGAACCTCGGTTCGGTTGCGCAAAGCATAGCGCCTTCTTCCCTCCCCTTCTTCATCTTCATCATCTTCCCTCTCTTCCTCCCTCTCATCATCTTCATTTTCCTCATCCTCATCCTGATCTTCTTCTTCTTCCTCATCACCCATGTCATCTTCAATATCATCCTCTGAAGAGGCTTGGTCATCTTCGAACGATTGAGGAGAGTCTGCCCTTAATCGTCTAGTTTCTCTTCGTGGCCTGAGCCCTTCCCTTCTTGGCTGTGCCTGATCTTCATCTTGGCTAGACTTGGTTTCACTCCTACCAGAGCGAGATTGTCGATATGTTCTTGTCTAGAAATGAATTCAAAAAACTAATCAATCCAACCATTATAATCTACAATCTGATAAGGCAAATAGAATCAGATACACAACGCTGAAATTTTACAGCTTGAAGGAAAATCATGGGAGAGAGAGAGGGGCAGGCAACACAGAAATATAATCCAACAAAAAGCATCTAACCACCTCAAATTCATCTTCATTGTCACTGAATGAAATGTATTCCCTGTGATTAGCTGGCCTCCTCTTCCTTGATGAACGCCTCAAGTTGGCTGCAGGCTGTGGATATCGAAAAAAGTAGAGTTCGATCAGACACCCAGTCGAAAATGCCCAGTAAACCAGTGCATTCAATTAAATCTGTGAACAGCTACACGAGAGACACTTCAACCTGATTTTGAGTATCCCGAGTGGAAGGAGCTGATGACACAGCTTGTCCCTAGCAAGCAACCAGTAAAATCAATTTTAGTGCAAAATCCAAACTCAGTCACTACCACAAATAACGTATGAAATTTCTCCATTAGCACAACAATGTGTTCCACAGTCCATGGTGAGAAATATGCTGAAATTCCCAGTCCACCACATCAATGCATATGCCATAATCATGAGCAATATGCTGTAATCCTCAGTCCCAACCGTACACAGGTTGACTTATTTTTGGTAGTAAATTGTAAGTGTTCATATCTATCAATAAGCTTCTGGGCTGCATGATCAAATTCTTCACATACTCTCAGAACAATTAGACCCGTACTGGGCAATGACCTGCTTCAGGATCTCTGTATTTGTTTATAATTTACTTCTTACAAGTATTCAGTTAGTACATCGAGTATATTCATTGCACAATGCCAGTTTATGGCCAACAAGAAGTAATCGTTGGATAGTTGATATAACTTTAAAGAATGCTACTTAAAATCTAACAACATGTACTTGTTGGACCCGTTTTTCCCTGCCTTCTAGACATCAAATAAATAGATGCAGTGTCCTAGAACTCCATGTGTTTTTATGAGGCCCCTGTAGCTGCCTCCCAAACTTTGCTGATGAAAGGAACACGATCTCCACATGCATTTGAAATTTCAGAGAAACAAAACATGAAGATGGACATTCGATAATCAGAATAACAGAAAATATGAAGCCTCTACATTTCCGGTTTGAATAAAGATGCAGGGAAATATTCAGAGAATATGAAGCCTCTACATTTCCGGTTTAAATAAAGATGAACTATGGAACCAAAAAGCATGTGAACACACCCTTGGCAATACTTGATCCAATCGTATACTTGTACGTCGAGGGAGAATCTATAAATTGAGCACAAACACATAGAGAACGTAAAGAAACCGTACCCGACGAATCATCTTGGCAATTTGAGACGCAGATTTTCTGTCACGATCCTTCTTCTTTGATTTTGGATAGTAGAGATGGTGACGGAGAAAATGATGATGTCCTGGCCTCCCTCCAGTTCGAGTATGCACAGGTGACATCTCCAAACCAACAAAAGCTTATTTCTTGCTTAGTGTCTTGTCTAAGTACAAGCAGCCATAAAATAAAAGACTATTTCCTGCTCGATCGCACAGGGATATTTTGATCGACCTCTTTCATTTTAAAGGAAAGGCAAGAAAAAATCATTAGTGCATTGAAGTAAGCACTCTCCAAACGGAGCTTTACATTCCTCGGGAACACAAAAATCTTGATTCAAGCATCTAATCATGCGGTTAACGTCCGTGTTACAGATATCCAGATAGAAACACTGAAATAATTCAGTTCTGAAGGAGGCATGGACACAAATCATGGTTAATTAGGCTTGCAAGAGGTCTGTTTACTTGTCATCGACTGTTTCTTCGGAACGCGCTGCAGAATTCTACTGAAAGAATGCTTGAAACTGCGCTGTAACAAACGGGAAACCGTGCTGATCGACTAGAAATGCAGTGCGAGTCATGAAGAAAACTCGGTTTCTCTTAAATATTCATCAGTGTAATAACAACTAATGAATCGTCTATGCAGGCTTCAGCAAGCCAAGGTTCTGCCCACCAATGAAAAATAGGACATAGAACGGAACGTCCGCGCCAAAGATAATAACTGATGGTTTCTTCGGGGCCGATGAATCCAACATCGCGGATGCAAACTTCCAGCGCGCCGCTTACAAATAAGGCACGCCCTCAACAATCTTCGCTGTCAAGAACAAATGGTCGGAGAATCGGAAGCGCCGGCAGCAGGTTGCAAAAGCTTAAGAAACTCACCCCTGCCAGGATGTAAGACACTAATTTGTGGACAATTGTGGCAAATATAGCGGGAACTCCATAGCACCGAGAAATGGAAGAACACCGCCCCCTTTCTGAAATGAATCTGTGAATATATAGGAGACGATTCCTTGGATGTTTCTAGCACTCCTTCACTATTATCTCATAACATAAATGAGAAATTCCAGAAGTGCAGCTTGGATGGTTGAGAGATGGATCGTTGAGTCATCCACCTCTTTGCATTCGATGGTCTCTCCTGACAATCGCAAGAGTCATGTGTGACAATCGCAAGAGTCATGTGTGACAATCGCAAGAGTCATGTGTGCTCTGGGAAGCATTTCACTTTTCGATACTAGTTTCTTGTATGGCCTTATGGTCATCCTTCTCCAATTTGTATCTTAGGAGGTCTTCAGGCTCTATCATCTAGAGGAAGTTCTACATGTTCTATCTTTGCTTTGCGGAATTCAAGGATTCATGTAGATATTATGCCTTTCATTTTATAGTCGCACTTTGTTGGAGAAAGCTTTGGAAAGTGGCCAAAAAGTCAAAGTCAAAGCAATCAAAACAGTCAAAGGGGAACGAGAGCATGGAAGTGAAGGAGCAAGGGATCTACTAATTTTCCCAACTCACACCCCACTCCACAATAGAGTTTCCCCTAATTTATACCCAAAAATACATATAAAAAGGGCTTAATTTTGGTCAAAAAACCCTGATCACAAAGATTCAAGCTCAAATTGTAAAGGCCAAGTAATAATCAAGCCGAAAGAATTAGAAGTATCTCTACACCAATTTTTGTAATTTTTGACATCGTTTTAACCTTCAAATAAGCTTGAGAACCTAATTTTTGAAATAGTCCAAACACTTCAATGTGAACAAAGCACTTCAAAAACTTGTACAAGAGAGCTTCTTCGAACACATTGCCTCTTTCCTACTCGTGAGTGTGTGTGTGTACATGCATGTATATGTATGCTTACCTCTCTCTTGTTGTCAATGTGTGTGCTTGTTTGCTTGCCTCATGTAAGGTCTTGATACCACCAATTGGCCACTTCATGGATTGGATTTTTTGTGCAAAGTTATTCTAGCTTGACATCGGTAAGTCAAATGTGCATGCAAGTCTATGCCAAACACTTATGTCATCATTGTCGAGGACGTTCTTGTTGGATGCTTGGTGGTGCTTGTAATTTTTTGTATGAGAGATGTGCTTTTGATGCCCTTGTGCTTTGATTTGAGTGTATTTATATCCCTTTTTACACCTACAAAACCTCTTAAGCAGGTAGATAGCAGTTTTTTGGAGACCTTTTTATTTTTTGAATATCTTCTATGTGTACCCTAAAGGAAAAATAACTTTTTAAAAGAAAATAAAGAATTGGAGAATGAGGGTGTGCATGAGAGATTTGTGACCTTTTGAAAGCAAAATAAAATTTGGATGGAAATATGAAAATAAGTTGGATCGGGATTGAAGGATTGTGTGTATTGCGATAAATATAAAGAAAATAAATTTATTTCCATGAATTAAAAGAAAAATTATTAAAAGGTGGATTGTGGAAGCAGTCACAGGGGACTACTTAGTGCAGTGCATGAGTGCAAGGCCTTGTTGGTGTCGAAAATATGAGAGTGCATCTCCATTTCGTATCTAGGAGACACTCCATTTCCATTTCATTTTCTTTTTATATTGTATCTCTTTGTATTTGAGTACCTTGCCATTCGCTTCTATATGTATATTCATTCTCCCTCAAGGGGAATTATCCCACATATGATGTACTTTGCAGAGCCCTCTCCAACTCTATATAAGGAGGGCCTCTCCCTCACTTTATACTTGGTTAGAAGCTTGAGGAGCCTACTCCATGCTCTTGGTAAGCTCACTCTAATCCATATGAGTTTTCTCATATCATGGTCTATTCACTTTTGAGTCTCACACTCTTTAATTTAGAGAATACACTCTTCTTCTCATTTTGCTTCCATGCATGCACTCTCTATATGGTATTAGAGCTTTAGGTGGAGGTCTTGGTGGTTGTTCTAGCGGTGGTGCTTTTGGAGGTGGTGGTGGTGGTGCTCTTGGTGGCATTCGTTTGGTGGCGAACTTGTTTCATCATCTTTATCATGCTTTGAGAGCATTTTGGATGCCTTTGCCCTCCCACGTTTCCTCAATCACAATCTATCCCCAATCACGATTTTTCTATCACTCAAAAATAACACTGGAGAGAAGAACACAGAGATTGCACAAGGTAAAAGAAAATATGATGCGGAAGAGTAGAAACAAATATGACGCAGAGAAAGAAGAATTCTGATATTATAGATGTGAATCAATGGTTACAATAGCTTTGGACAATAGCTTCTTGACGAAGCCTCTACCTCCCGACCACCCCCAAGCTATCACAATCGCATTCACACTCGCACTCTCAATCACACTCTCACTCTCACTCTCACTCTCAATCACACTCTCAATCACAAGGTAATTCTCAGATTTCTGTGTGTCCTCCGTGTTGATGTGCAGGTCTCCCTATATCAGAGTTTGATCGCAGCGTCCCCCCAAAGAAGTGTGCAATCCACCAATTTAGAAAAAGTTAAGTTTCTCCAAAACTTTCGCAAAAAGCCATGCGATCTTAGTGTACTTTCTTTCTTTAGCATACATGTCAAAAATAGGAGAAAACCACCAAAAAAGACATATCCAAAAGTATCCATAATTAGACATGGTGACACGTGAGCATGAGAATCACGGATTCGAATAGAATTAGATAAGCCTTCGTTTTTTTTTTAAGTGTTGGAAAAAACGGCACTTTTGAAAGCTCTGTAACTCAAAAACGATGAGGAAATAGCTTAAGCTTGTGAGAGACACTTTTATTCAATTTTTCGATCTGCAAGATAGTGTTAGAGACGTCCGAGGTCCAAATCCACCTTCAAATGCCACTTTTGAGCCCTGCAAGTTTCAAAATTCTAGAGAGAGAGTAAAATCAAGGCATTTTCTTACAATGAACTAAATGTAGGACCCTGAACGAGGTACTTAAAACATGATTGACAAGAATTTCACTTAGGCAATTTCATTCTCCTATACTTGCTCTACCTTTCTCTCATACAGAGTTTTTCTTAATTCTTTCATCTTCACCTTCAAAATTTGACTAGAAAACACGATGCAAATAAGGTCTAGAGAGAGAAAATGAAACTTGTCAACCCAAAATTTTTCCTATATGCATAAAATGACCTAATTATTCATTCTAAGCATTATCGCCACAATGAAATTCAGAAAGTTCAAAATGAATTATTTCACTAGAAAAGAGGCCTATTACACCCACCCACCCTTTTGTACAACTTGTTCCCAACCTCCCACCCTTTTGGTGGTCATTACAAGTAACTTTTGTGCTTTCTTCTATTCTTCATTACAATGTTCATAAACACTTTTTGTGGCATTTCTTGGAGGTTCCTTATCATTTTTGTGACCATATGATGCATCTTAGACCTTAAAGTAGTTATAAACACTTTTGACTTCTTTTTTCACATATTGGTGGACCTTAATGATGTTGTAATTGCTCTTTTGTCCTTTTTAGGACCATTTTTTATCTGTTTATGATTGATCTTGTGGTTTAATGTTGTAGTATACAGCATTGCCATCATCTTAGCTATTTACATTCCCATCACCTCAGGTATTATACATTCCCGTCATCTCATCTATTATCCTGTAACCATTATTTTGTTTATGATCGATCTTGTGGATTAATGTTGTAATATACAACATTCCCATCATCTCAGTTAGGCAGTGCCCTGTGCAGCACAGAGGCTCACTAAAAGCATCATATCTCAAAGTTATATAGAACTAGAGAAAGGAAGAATTCCATTATACATTGCCACAAGCCTATTGGGTGTGTAGAAGTGTGAAAGACACACGAGAAGCACACACAAGGAGCACAAACGGAGCAAGGCACACAGAGAGACAGATTGCTCGAATAGCTCTCTCTATTGACGATGAACTGAACTGAAGTAAGAGCTCAATAATATCCCTAAGTACAAAGTACCACCACATATGAGTAAATCATGTATGTGGTAACATGGGGAAAAAAACTCTAGCCAGCACTAGAGTAAAAAGTGTCCATGTATAGGGAAAAAGGTTTACATCAAATCTACTCGAGAAACACATAAGCGTAACAAACCCCCCTGGAGCAAATGATGTGAACACATAAAAGGAGTGATAGGTTAGCCACCACAAGGTAATAAGCCTAAAGCTTAGCGAAAAGCTTCAAATTTTTCCCATGGAAGAGCTTTGGTGAATATATATGCCACATTATCTTGTGTAGGCACATATACTAAATCAATATCTCCTGCATAAAGGTGTTCTCTCACATAGTGATAATGCACCTCAATAGGTTTGGTCCATGCATGAAACACTAGGTTTCGTGCAATAGCCAATGCAATCTAACTATCAGTGAGAATATGCGTACCAACATCAATCTCCATGCAAAGATCCATCAATAGGCGTCTCAGCCATACACAATCTACTGTACCTGTGAAAACTGCCCTGTACTCAGCTTCACAACTCGATGTTGCCACTTGAAGTTGCTTCTTAATCAACTAAGATATGCATGAGTCTCCAAGGAAAAAGCAATTACAACTAGTGGACATGCAAGTATCATAATGACCAGCCCAATCACTATCTGTAAAAGCATGCAAGCATGTCTCAATATCTCTTCCATAAAAGAGACCTAAGCTCAAAGTGCATTTGGGATATCTAAAAACATGTTTCACTACTTGCCAATGCTTAGTGCCACGTCTATGCATGAATCGACTCAATTGGGAAATTGCATACTATATATCTGGCTTTGTGTTGCATGCATATATAATACATCCCACAGCTTGATGATAAAGAGAAGTGTCAAATGCATCACTAGAATCCTCAACTCAGAACCTAAATCTTGTCTCAACTGGTGTGGAAACTGGCTTGCAATCCTCAAAGTCGAAACGCTGAAGTAGTTTTTCAACATACTTTGCGTGATGCATAATGATTCCCCCCTTCAATGGATACAAACTAGATGCCAAGATAGTAGCTAAAAAGACCAAGATAAGTGACATCAAAAGTATGCTACAAATCAGCCATAAGAATGTCAAGTTTTGCATCACATGACCCAGTCAAGAGTACATTATCGGCATAAAGAACAAGCATTGTAAGATCAGCCCCATCTTTGTTTACATAGAGCGTGCTTTCAATTGGACTACATGTGAAGCCAAGAGCAATCAAGTGCTTATGGATTTTGTCATACCATGCATGTGGAGCTTGCTTGAGACCATACAAGGCTTTATGCAAGCGACAAATCATATGCTCTTTCCCTTTCATGGCAAATCTAGGAGGTTGCTTCACATAGACCTGTTCTTGCAAATCACCATTCAAGAAAGTTGTTTTTATGTCCAACTGATGTACTTTAGAACCTCGATGAGCAACCAATGCAACCACAGTACGAATGGTAGTCATGCGTGAAGTAGGTGCAAAAGTTTCCTCATAGTCAATGCCTTATTGTTGCACATGTCCTTTGGCAACCATCCTAGCTTTGTAGTGATCAATGCTACCATCAGAATTCCTCTTAATTTTGTAAACCCACTTTGTACCAATGGCATTTTCACCTTTTGGCAATTCACATAACTCCCAAGCACCATTCCTATGTATGGAATCCATTTCTAATTGCATAGCACTCATCCATTGTGGATCATCACATGCATTTTCAAAAGTAAGTGGCTCTTCATTACATGTTTTTGCAATAAGATAATAATCCACAAAATTACTTGATGCATGGTGAGAGCTGGATCTTGTTCTACCAAGTAAAGGTGCACTCAATTTGTTGTTGTGCAAAGTTTGTTTCAACCACTTTGGCATAGTTTGTGCACACTTGATAGACATGTGTTCATTATGTAATACATCATCAACATGTACATCATGTGTGGGCTGAATTTCATGCTCATTTTCAACCATATTTTGATGCAAATGTTCAACCATATGTGGCTGGAAATTTCAAGCAGTTCCGATAATTTTTGGCTGAAAATTTTTAGCCATGTTTTAGCTGAAAATGTTTAGCCATGTTTTGGCTGAAATTTTTTAGCCATGTTTTGGCTGGAATTTTCTAGCCCTTTGAGCCTCAGTTGGTTGGTCTACATGGCCATAATCAAGTGCACCACTTTGGAACAAACGCACGAATATATCCAACACATCTTGTGAGCTAACTCTTGGCTATTTTTTGCATTCAAGTAGAGGGAAAACTAAATTTTCAGCAAATACCGCATCTTGACTCACAATAATTGTGTTCATCAAATGGATGTTACAAACGATATCCCTTACTTTCAGCACTATAAGCAACAAATATACATTGATTTTGTTGTGATGGCACAAGAGCATATGCCAAACAACCAAACACGTGCATATGACTAACCATAGGCTTATGTCCATTCCAAGCCTCATAAGGAGTGACGACTCTCAATGCTTTTGTAGGGTAGTGATTCAACACATACTTTGCACACAAGACCACGTCCATCCAAAACTTATCAAGAAGGTGTTTTCCTTTAACCATACAACGTGCCATTTCAAGGAGAGTTCTACTTTTACACTCAGCAACACCATTTTGCTAAGGTGTATATGGCACCATACATCGGTGTGAAATACCTCTTTCACAAAGAAAAGCATTAAACTCATATGACATGTATTCACCACCACGACCCGTGCGTAGAGTCAAAAACTTATTTGAAGAAAAAATTTCAGCCATAGCTAAAAATGCTTTAAAGCAAGAAAATACCTCATTCTTTTCTTTCATAGGATACACCCATGTATGATGAGTAGCATCATCAATGAAGGTAACAAAATATACATGCTTCCCAAAATATGGAGTTTTGACGGGACTACATACATCACTATGAACAAGATGCAATTTTCTTGTAGTGTGTGTATGACTATCTTTTGGAAAAGATGCATGATGCATTTTTCCAACAATGCAACCTTCGCATGCATGCTTTTCAATGAACTCAAGTGTTGGAAAACTAATAACCATGTGCTTCTTTTGCAAGTAAAGCAAACTATTGAAGTTCAAGTGACCAAAATGAGCATGCCAAAGCTCCATTTTAGCCATGGAAGAAGTATGAGCAACCAAAGCATTCGAGGCAGCCCTCTTGTATGTATCCATGCTATACAAACCATTACATAATGTATCAGACATCATGACAATATCATCATTTCTAAAATGGTGAACCATACACTTATCATCAACAAAGTGTACATGAAGTCCAGCTTTGGCAATCAACAAAATTGAAATTAAGTTTTTCTTGACACCGGGCACATACAATGCATTTTTCAAGAGAATCACACCTCCATTTGCAGTTGTAAGCTCAATTTCTCCTACTCCAATGATAGGATAAAAGGCATTGTTTGCACACACCACATGTCCTCCTTTGGATGCATCTTTCAAAGATGCAAAAAACATTTTGCATGAAGTTATGTGCTTTAAGACACCACTATCAAAGAACCGATCCGAATCAGCCTCACTCAGAACCATACATTTACAATGCAAAGATGCATCATAATGACATGTAACAACACATGCCCAAAAATTTTGAGCCATGTTAGCTTCATCATTCTTTGCATTTGATGAATTTTGAGCAATAGACATGCCGGATTCCTTCTTCTTTTCATTGCGCTTAGCAAGCTTTCTGCGTTCATCAATAATATCACTAGCCTTTCGGTAATATTTGCATCTCTTCTTCTTTTGCAAATTAGCATCATTAGAGGAATGAACGGAAGAGGAAGGTTGAGGCTTTGGTTTTGATGAACCCAAAGCTGAACCATATTTGTTTTTCCCCTTTTGTGAGATAGAAAGTGTTTGTGTTCCCTCAATCAAACCACTCTTATTCACTCTAGATTGCTCTTCTTGCAAAACACAACCTCATCGAATGCATACATATTGGGGTTCCATTTTGCAACCAAACGGAGTGTAGTGGCAAAGCTTTGAAAAGATTCTGGCAATCCTTTCAACAATGTAGAGATGAGTGATGCATCCGGAATAATCTCATCTATGTTTGCCAATTGCTCTTTCAAGTCCTTGATGCGTGTCACATACACATTCACAGACTCATTTTCAGCCATATAAACATCTGATTATGACACCCAAAGGTCTTGTTTTGAATTAATGACATCATCAATAACATCATTAATTTGTAACCACCATTGATGGACTACCCTTGAATACCTATATAAGGAGGGGTTGGCCACATATATACTCACTCTTGCCAATACAAGTCTTGGGAGCACAAGGAGTCCCGATCTCTGAGTAAGTACTTTCGAAGTTCTAGATGGAGTTCTAGTCTTGTGCTTTGATCCAATCTTGTCTATTCTAGTATCTTGGACATCATGTCGTGCCCTGTTGTAATCTCATAGTACGAGATTCTTTCTAGTTACTCCTTGTATCTAGCTCATCTCCATGAAGGACGATCCTGTAATCCAGATATCTTGCTTCATACCTATGATCTTGGGTTGTGGGATCTCCTGTATCATCTCTAGTCGAGTTATCCATACCTATCAGTCTCGAGTTGTGGGACATCTTGTATCAATTACATATTATTATATTATTTCACTACATGGGTGAACTTTTAATCATAATTATTATTCCAAATCTTGTCTAGCCTAGTCATAGAGCACAATCTAGTGCTCCCTTGACAACATTGATTTGAATGACTATTTTTACTTTATCTTAGGCAACATCCTTTAAGTTCCCCAAGACATAATTAACATATCATTTTGTACCATACAAGAAGTATTTTACCCTTCAGTCTGACACCATTTGGCACTCTTCAACGAGTTATTGTTTATTTTTCCAAGGGTCCAACCCTCTTTCTATTTCTGTTAAAGGTTCACATACAAGGGTCAGTCTTGTGCATAGGTGTATGACAATTGTGTCTCATGAAAGCCTCTGTAATGTGGCCCTATTTTTTATGTATACTTGAAATGAAATTGAAATGAATAGTGTAAAAGACAAAGTTGCACATTTAGACACTTGATTATCATATGAAGAGGTTGTTGGGTGTGTGTAGAAGTGCGAGAGACACACAAGAAGCACACACAAGGAGCACAAACGCAGCAAGACACACAGAGAAGATGATGGTTGGAATAGCTCTCTCTATTGACGATGAACTGAACTGAAGTAAGAGCTGAATAATATCCCTAAGTACAAAGTACCACCACATATGAGTGAATCATGTATGTGGTAACATGGGGGAAAAACCTCTAGCCAACACTAGAGTAAAAAGTGCCCATGTATAAGGAAAAGGTTCACATCAAAGCCCATCGAGGAACACATAAGTGTAACAAACCCCCCTGGAGCGAATGATGTGAACACATACAGAGAGTGACATATCAGCCCCCACAAGGTAATAAGCCTAAAGATTTGCGAAAAGCTTCAAACTTTTCCCTTGGAAGAGCTTTGGTGAATATGTCTGCCACATTATCATGTGTAGGCATATATACCAAATCAATATCTCCTGCATGAAGGCGCTCTCTCACATAGTGATAATGCACCTCAATATGTTTGGCCCATGCATGAAACACTAGGTTTCGTGCAACAGCCAAAGCACTCTGACTATCAGTGAGAATATGCCTAGCAGCATCAATCTCCATGCAAAGATCCATCAATAGGCATCTCATACACTCCACAGTAGCTATGAAAACTGCCCTGTACTCAGCTTCACAACTCAATGTTGCCATTGTAGGTTGCTTCTTACTCAACCAACATATAAGTTGGTTTCTTTTGGACAAATGGTTGACCAAGGATTACAAGTTAGGCTCAATGCTAATGGGTTATATGTAGAAGAATACAAACATTTGATCGCCAAAGGAAACAAAGTGGATAGAATGTTCACCTTAAATGTGAAAGCTCCTGAAATGATGCAGCCATGTTTGCAAAAGGTGCAAGAGTTATTGCTAATATAGAGATCTGGCACAAACGAATTGGACATGCAAATCTGCAAAGGCTGAAACTGATGCAGTAAAAGGAAATCGTTCATGGACTACCAAAGTTCAAGGTTTTAGAGATGCAAAAGGTATGTGCAACATGTCAATTTGGTAAACAGTCAAGATCATCATTTCCACATGACAAGCATTTTAGTGATAATGTGCTAGAAATAGTACAAACAGATGTTTGGGGTCCTACAAAGACCACATCTATGGGTGGTTGTAGGTTCTATGTTACTTTCATTGATGACCATACACAAAAAGTGTGGTGTTGAGAGCAGTATGGGCACCCAAGGACCGACTAGACAAGGAAGCCAGCGGAGAGAGTCAGAAAAAGGTGAAGGAGTAAGTAGACAAAGCAGTCGACGCAAATCTGGCAGATAGGCCCTTCAATTTTTCCCAAATCAACATCTTTTAACAGTGATTCTTATCACTAACAATCATTGTAAATACCATTTCATATTTTTGTAGCTCCGTTTTGTGCAAGCCAAGGAGTCCTTGAGCTTGAGGAGCCTTAGAAGTACCTACATATCAATTTTCGTATTTTTTAGACTCCGTTTAAGCCCTCAAATTGGCCCTGGAACCTAATTTTTAACTAGGCCGGACACTAGGTCTGGACAGGGCCAAAACCTAGTCAAAAACTATAAAAAGAGCTAGAGAGCTCATTTTTGAGGAGAGATTGTAATTGAAACGAACTTGTAAGAGCTATTGAAAGTAATATAAAGAACTCCATTGATTCTCTCTCTTTGTCTTGCCGTGTGTGCGCGTGTGTGTATATGTGTGTGCATGCTTGTGTGCTTCTCACTCACGCACTTGTGCCGCCACTTGCTCGAGGTCTTCATACCATCCTCACGTCTTCCCGGATTGACATTAAAGGAGGTGCTACTCATCACTGAGCTACACCAAATTTTGGCGCCGTTGCCGGGGATCGAGCTTTGAGGACGAGCGTGTGATGGTAAGACGTAGAGTTGACGCGTTGGAGTTGTAGGTATTTTCTTCACTCTCATCGATTTTCTTTTACTTTCTTTACCATCTTCATTTCCATCATCATCATCACCATCTCCCACCTCCATCTCCATCATCACGAAAATTTCAGTTTTTTGATTATATCCCCACCTCCACCTCATTTCCCTCATTTCACTTGTGAGAGAGAGCGAGAGAGCGAAATTGCATGTGCTGTTTTTGCATGTTCTTGAGCTATCTTGCAGGTACAGGTCACATCACCATCTCCAGCTTCCCGCGCAGGTACGGAACTCGACGAAACTGTCTCGCAGTCGCCGCCTTCTGTCCATCGCGATTGACAGAAATTTTCACTTGTTGGTAAATCTGAGTGCACCACAGTGGACTAGAGACCCTGCACACCACATTCCCACTAAAATTTTTGAAAATCTTGCAAAATTTCAGTCCATCGCGATTGACAGCCCTGTCCATCGCGATTGACAGCCCTGTCCATCGCGATTGACAGCTCTGTCCATCGCGATTGACTGCCAGTCCATCGCGACCGACTGCCTGTCCATCGCGATTGACCGAACCCCTGTCCATCGCGATTGACTGAAGTCTCTGTCCATCGCGATTGACTGCCTGTCCATCGCGATTGACTCAACCCCCTATCCATCGCGATTGACTGAAGTCTCTGTCCATCGCGATTGACTGCCTGTCCATCGCGATTGACTCAACCCCCTGTCCATCGCGATTGACTGAAGTCTCTGTCCATCGCGATCGACTGCCTGTCCATCGCGATTGATTGAATTGGGTGTCCATCGCGACCGACTGAACTCTCTGTCCATCGCAATTGACTGAGTGTCCATCGCGATTGACTGAGTGTCCATCGCGATTGACAGCCCTATCCATCGCGATTGACAGCCAATTTTAGCCAAATTTTTTAGGGTTTGTTAATTGAAAAGTTGGGCTAATTTTGGGCATAAATATTATACTCTTGAGCACATGAGGAAGCCTTAGGAAAACAACTTGGGGAAAACTTGTTGCACAGTGATCCTGTTTGAACCCTGTCGTAACCCTAGAACCCTGAACAGTCACAACTTTTTCATACGAAATCCATTTTTTGAGCTCTTGGGCTTGTTGGAAAGCTCGTGGCATATACTACGCGCCCTCAACTGTTTTTTATAAAGATAATGCATTGATTTTCAGATAGGGTATTTTGAAGTTGACCATACCCAGGGGGATCAAAGTCAGGGGTCCTTAGGATTGTTTTCTTGAAAATCACTATGCAAGTTTGTGTTTGTGCTACATGAATGAAAATAATTGGTTCTGTCTTTGGAATGTAAATTTCAAAGCTAACTTTGAAACTCTTACAGAGCATCGAGAGGCGTTCTAAGCAAGTGTAAGTGCGAGCTTGGGAACACATTTCCTGGGCACTCAAGGGCAACCGAGCAGGAAACAAAAGGTTGGACATTTCTAACCCCCTCTGTCAATTCATAGCTTAGGCTAAGAACGACGAGAGGTAGGAGTAAGTCAGAGCGACGATAGGCAGTTATCAAGTTGAAGACTACCTAAAAACTCAAGTTCAAGATAAAAATCTAATCTCTGTACTGTCGGTAACATAAAGGAAAGAACCTAATGTGGAACGATCAACCTGAAAGTACGAAGAACACTCAAGTATTCCGACGACGTGATATCAGACAAGAACTCAAACGTGATAAAATAACTAAAAAGAATCAAGTGACTGATACCAATTGAGCGGCAACGAGGTTGTACTCTGGGCAAAGAATTGGGCTACTTAGATAGGCATATGAACCTTAGATCAGGACGACATTTAGCAAGGGAAAGACAAAGCCTTAGATCTTCAGAGGCTAGTGTCAACCACACTGCTAGGTCCTGGTCCCAGCAGTTGAGCCACCACTCGAACTACCCTAGCTCTGAGACCAGTGAGTCAGAGATGTCTCAAGGCTTGGACAGACCTACGGGAAGTTCAGGAGTGCCCTACCTGTACAGGGTAGAAGGCCCTTACAAAACGCAGCTGGAGTACCTTAGGACCAACCGATTAGGTGCTAGCATCTATGAGGACGGCTTAGGAAGATCTGTGGTCCAGATTAAAAACCCTGATCAATCCATTGGACTAGAACACCCAGCTGTCAAGTTTGAAAATGGTGCATACCTGGACAAAGAAGGAACTATATATGTAGTCACTAGTCACCCTGATAGGACCGATGACTTTGGGAATGTAATCTCAGAAGCAGACTTAGGTGACCTGGAACAAGGGAACATGGGTGCGGAACCTAGAACCCCTCGAGGTAAATCAGTTCTCACTAGGATTATCACGCCTGAATGGGTCCCCCAAGACAACAAGAGCATAGAGTTGCTCCTCAATCGAGAAACTGATGAAGCCTTTTGGAGGTATAAGTCTAATCAGCCAACAGACATAGGAAATATCATGGTCTATGAGTTTAAGGATCCGGATAGCCCAGGCAGAGTGACCTACTTAGATCATGCTTCAGAACGGATCTTTGTGGTGACAGAAAATGATAGGCATGCTTACACTTAGAAGGGTGAATTCATTTTCCCCCAACCAAAATCAAATGTGTCCTATGGTCACCCTGGGGCTGGAACATCTCGAGCTCATGGTATGCAAAGAGACAGAAGTAGAGATAGACCAGAAGTAAGTTTTGCCAACCCAGTGGGCAGAGAAAGAACGAGAACAGAGACGAATAGGGTAGAACCTGAGATGCATAGAGCCCACAGGAACCAAAGAAATGTAGATGGATTCCCTCTGCCTAGGCCTAGAGAGCACACAAGAACTTTGAGACCCACCCAGCTAGTTAAGTCCATGAAGAATTACTTTGACGGCACAGGAGATCCCTATGATCATGTGGCGGAGTTCAAGCAAGTCTTGAGAGCTGAACAAGTGGAAGATCTGTTCACGCAGTACAACGCCTTCGGCCTAACCCTTAGGAACACGGCACTTACATGGTTTCAACCATTAGATGAGCGTCAGTTCAGGAGCATCGACCAACTCCTAGAGGCATTCATTGTAGAGTTCTCTAAGAGTGGCATAAGGCACAATACCTCCTCATTGATTCACAGCTTCAAACAGACCCCCCAAGAGACTGTCAGATTGGCCGGGAGAAGATTTAGACAATATCTTGAAAGGTGCCCTATTTCGGAGCTACCCACATCTGCTAAACAAGTAGCCTTATTCCTTGATGGATTGCTGAGTACGAAATTGAGATCCTATGTGTATCTGAAGGACCCTAGGACCATAGAAGAATGTGTGCGCATGTGCATTGACATTGAAGATAACCTAGGGGAAGAACTAGAGCTCTCCAAAATCTACAAAGATTCAGATAGTGCATCTAGTCACTCTTCCACGCAATCCACATCAATTGAGGAACTTGCAGAGAAAGTGGCCCAGAAATTAGGTGTAACTAGCAAACAAATCCCAAGGTTTGCCCCTGTGAAAAGATGCTATACATGCGGTGGCATCATCCAGTTTAATAGGGTATCATCTTCAGAAGGCATTACCTGAGTTTCCATTGTATACCCAGTAGCCTTGTTGATGTCTGATCCTTCTTCCAAATGTATCTGTAATTGATTGCTAGTACATGTGGAAATCCATAACTTGTTCTTTCCCCAATCTTGTAGAGCCTTTGCTTGCCTTAACCAAGGCCTTCCCAAGAGTAGAGGATATGAGGTCTCCTGTGGCAGGGAAATAACAACAAAGTCTAGAACAAAGTGACAACCCTGCACTATCATAAGTACCTTTTCAACAATACCAAGTGGTGTAACCCGACGTTGATCTGCTAATGTAACTGTGAAGGGTGCTGCCTTCGTGGGATTCAATTTTAGTTTCTTCATGGTGAAATCTGGCATCAAATTGATGCCGGAACCTCCATCTATGATAACACCTGTGAGAGCTTCCTCCTTTATAAAAACAGATAATCTTGAGCTTTGATAATCAGCAAGGGGTGCAGGGGGAAAGTCAACCATAAAACCATCTATGCTAGGAGGTGGGCACAAGCATGCAGAGTGTATAATCTTCAACAAATCACTTCTTACTTTTGAATCCATCTTTATGAGTTGGTACAGACTAATCTTATGATGAATACCTCTCAAGATTTCCTCAATGTTCACCTCTTGTGTTTCTTCCTGAGGACTTGTTGGTTGATCTTTTAGCAAAGTAGTCACCCTCTCATAAGCTCCTTCAATGTCTGCTTGGTCCGTCCATCCCGCCTTCTTTTCCTCATCTCTATCTTTGAGTCCTTGTTGTTCCTCCCTATGGGCTATTGCCGCTTGCCTGGCTCTAGTCATCATTGGCATTGAAGAAGATGAAACAGCATAAGACTGAGTGGTCATACCTTCTACTTGTGGGGAAACTGCAATCATGTGAATTGGAGGAGGGCGGCTCCTTGGGCAATCTCTGGTGTAGTGATCTTTAGCATCTGGACAATGCTGACAGGGAGGTGCACCTTCTGGTAGGGAGCACTTGTTCTGCATATGGCCATACTCACCACAACGATAACACATGAGTGGCTTATTATATCTAGGCCGAGTTGGACGGGTCTCTTCTCTATTGGGTGCATTCGAAGTACTAGCATAATATGAATCCAAAGCTTGATGGTTACCTCGTTGTTGTGCTCCCTTGAGGTAGTAGCAGTCTCTAGCTTCATGACCATCTTTGCCACAGAATTGACAACTGACCTTGTTAGGACAATTAACATTGGAATGTCCACTATTGCTGCATATTGTACACCAAACCTGTCTTCGTATGTCCTGTGTAGTCCGCAAATCTTCGAGCTCACGACGAAGTTGAGTTACTTCATCAACAGTGTGGGGCGGGGGCGGCGGCACAACCTTCTCTTCTTGGCGACCTCCCCTTCAAAATGTAGTCTAGCCTCCTCAATGCGCGATGCAGTTGCAACAAAATCATCAAGTGTTGCATCCAATCTAAGAGATTCACGAAGCTTCTGCTGAGATGACTTGGGCAGAGCCTTCTCTATCCATTTTTTTACCAAGAAATCATCTGGAGCATGTGGCAGACGTGAAACAAGTGCTTTTGTTCTAGTGTGAAGTTCATGAAAGGATTCACCTGATCTCAATTTTAGGTTCTCCAGCTGATCTAGAGCTCTTTCAGAGGAGTTGCTTGGTCGGAATGTCTGCGAGAATGCCGTCTTCAGTGCCTCCCATGTAGTGAAGTGTCCATCTGCATATTGACTATACCATTTGTCTGCAACGCCTTCCAATGTAGATGGGAAGAGTACCAACATGGCATCCTCTCGGTTCTGCAATCCTCGTCCACGACATAATGAGACGAATCTCCTCACGTGGTCATCCGCATCCTCATAAGCCAATCCCTTAAATGTAGGGAACTTGATGTTCAACCTAGAGAGTAAATCAGAAAGTTCCTCCATTGGCACTGGTGCTTCTTCTGAAGTATCAGAGGAAAAATCTAACGTCCTCCTCAGCTTCTCTTTTGAAAGCGGGGTTGAAGCCAAATCGATGGAAAAATTTAAGGGTAGAGGGGTACTAGCCGAAGGTAGAGCTGACTTCTTGAGGCTCTTTTGTACACGAAGGGGTTCTCTGTCTACTCGAGTGTGGGTCATGTACCCACTCACAGAATGCAAAAAATCAAGAAATTAATGCAATGACAACTATATAGTGCACACTAGTTACCTCACACAAAAATGCAAGCGTCCCACCGTGCGTGCCAAACTGTAGAGGAGGTACCGGGGTATCCACTTTCAACAATATCAAATTGTATACATTTCCAGTACTCCGTCTACTCAAGGGGGTTCTCCTTAGGGAAGTATACCCTGTGACATTCTTGTGTGCAGGTACCTTCGCTGATAACAGAGAAAACCAATAGAAGTGAAAATGTACAGTTATAGAGAAAGGATCAATGACAAGTGCTCTTGAGAGAGGAAATCACTTCGTAACTTTGAAAATGATTACAGAGAGCTAAAATACTACAAAAGGATGTAACAGTGGACTAGCATGCCATTCCAAAACTAACTAGCAAAAATACAAGAGTGAGACCAACAAAGTGAATACAATAAAGATGATGACTTGATCCTGAAGAAATTCACCGATGCATGCCAATGACTAGATCCAAGCCACTCAATCACCCTGTAATGCTAATCAGCAACTCCACTGGAGGCCCATGCTCTGTATAATCATCACAGAGTGACCTTCCACAGTGTGCCTGTAGCAACAGAGTGCAGAGAGTAGACCAAAAAAATAGCCTCAACTAGCATCAACAAGTGATGGTAGTGATGATACGCAATAGCCCACCCGATTCAGATTACTCAAATCAGATTACCCAAATGAGTGCCAAACATCTATTTATATAGACTCCAGAGTGGCCAAGGGTGGCCTTGCCAAATTCCAGCCTTAAGTGCCGCACGCGCCAAAGTGGTGGCCAAGAGGTGGAGGAGAGGACTAATTTTGGATCTGGTAGCCAACTTCAATGAGGCCCCAAATTTTAGCTTCTGACACCGCCAAAGCTAAGTGGAAATATTCCTCCGCCCGTCATTTGCCGCCCAAGTAGCTCATGGTGGAGCCCATACTAAGTCGGTAGTCGCCTAGGATGATGGTCGCCCCATGGCCGGGCCAATTGGGGAAAAGGGAGGAGGGTCGCCCTCGGCTAGGGTCGCCCAATATGGAGGAAGAGAGGTGGTCGCCTTGGGCTAGGGTCGCCCCATGATGAGAGAGGTGGTCGCCTTGGGCTAGGGTCGCCCCATGATGAGAGAGGTGGTCGCCTTGGGCTAGGGTCGCCCCATGAGGAGAGAGGTGGTCGCCTTGGGCGAGGGTCGCCCAGATTTGGTCATGTTGAAGAATCGCCCAAGTAGAGGAAGAGGTGGAGGTTGGTCGCCTTGGGCTAGGGTCGCCCCAAATGGAGGAAGGGAGGTGGGTCGCCCAGGGTGAGAGTCGCCCAGGAGGTGGGTCGCCCAGGAGGTGGGTCGCCCAGGTAGAGGAAGATGCCCAAGTAGAGGGTCCCCCAAGTAAAGGTAAGTCGCCCAAGTAGAGGAAAGTTGCCCAAGTAGAGGGTCCCCCAAATTCTTTGGTGTCTAGGAGGAGGCTCGCCCTTTTGCATATATGTAGCCTAAGAAGGCGTCGCCCATTGCATATGAAGTCCAAAAAGGTGCCGTCCACTTCCTCCCAAAGACTTTGCTTCAAATTGCTCATGCTTTGACACTTCCCCGAAGCTTCTCCCCAAATAAAGTATATCAAATGCTAGCAAGCTCACCTGCTCTACAGTATCTATCTATCTATCTATCTATCTATCTATCTATCTATCTATCTATCTATCTATCTATCTATCTATCTATCTATCTATCTATCTATCTTGTCTATCTATCTATCTATCTATCTA